>CM052445.1:65082003-65094543 GCA_028533085.1 Varecia variegata | reverse complement strand
TGGGCTAGAGTGAGTGCCGTGGCGTCTGCCTAGTTCACAGCAACCTCAAACTCCTGGGCTCAAGCGATCCTCCTGCCTCAGCCTCCCGAGTAGCTGGGACTACAGGCATGTGCCACCATGCCCGGCTAATTTTTCTGTATGTATTTTTAGCTGTCCATATAATTTCTTTCTATTTTCAGTAGAGATGGGGTATCGCTCTTGCTCAGGCTGGTCTTGAACTCCTGAGCTCAAACAATCCGCCCGCCTCGGCCTCCCAGAGTGCTAGGATTACAGGCGTGAGCCACCACACCCAGCCTATAAGCAAAGTTTTTAAAGTCACACACAACAACAGAATCTTGAAAGCAGCAAGAGAAAATAGATGTTATCTATAAGCATGGTTCTTAGAGATTACTACTGGATTTATCAACAGAAAACTTGCATGCCAGAAAAGAGTTGGGTGATATAGTCAAAGTGCTAAAAGAATGAAAACTTCAAACCAGAACTATATCCATCAAAACTGCCCTTCTAAATGAAGAAAAATAAAGATTTATCAAGATAATTAGATACTGAAAAGGTTATTTCCCACAAGAAAGTCCAAAGGGAGCCCCTTGCATTAAAAATAAAAAGATGCTAGAAAACAACACAAAATTATACAAAACCAAATAACTGTATGGGAAAGACATGGAAGTATACCTAAGTAAAATCCTCTAGTGCCATAATGATGGTCCAGAAAACATTTTTATTCATGCTCTAAAATTGAAGACAAAAACAGAAAAACAACACCACTCCTCTGTTAATGGGTATAAAATATAACAAGATATAATTGGTGACATCAATAACAAAGATGACGGCAGACGTAAGAGGAAAAATTTTTGTATGTAACTAAATTTCAGTTCTTAACATTTTAAAATATATTGCTGCAGCTAAAAGAACCACTGTGTTGTCATCATGGTAACCATAATAAAAATGCCTATAGAGATACACTAAAATAATAAGAAAGGAGTAAAAGCATGTCACTACACAAATCAATGAGACACAAAGGAGGAAAAAAAGAGAAAAGAAAGGAGAGAGCTACAACAATAAAAATACAATTGATAAAATGGCAACAATAAGTCCTTCCCTTTCACAAAATTATGTAAATATTTCATGGAGAAAACTTCACAATCAAAAGACATAAATTGAATAAAGATAGGGATTTAAGAACATACTAACAAGAACATGCAACTATATACTGTCTGCAAGAGATTCACCTTACATCAAATGAGAAAATACAGAATAAAATTGGCAGGGCGTAAAAAGACATTCCATGCAAATGTTAATCAAATGAGAACAGGGGAGGTCAAAATTAGGCACAATATATTTTGAGTCAAAACTTATCTTATTTCATACAATATACTTTAAGTTTAAACTGTCACAAAAGACAAAGAATGACATTAAATAATAATAAAAGGGTTAATTCACTGGAAACCTATGGCTTATTTTTACATTTCTATATGTGTGTGTGTGTGTGTGTGTGTGTGTGTGTGTAAAATAAAGGTTGCCAAATATGTAAAGCAAACATTGACAGAATTAAACCTAGAAATACACAGCAATGTCATAATGGCAGGATCCTTCAATGCCCCATTTTTGTAATGAATAATAATGCAAGACACAATATTAAATGAGGGAACAGAGCACTTGAAAGCACTATAAAACAATTATGCCTAATAGACATATAGATAGCACTCCATGCAACAACAGAATACAAAATCTTATCAATAGCTCAAAAAACATTCTCCTGGATAGAAAAAGGGTTAGGCCACATTTCTTTACAAGTTTTTAAAAATTAAACTATTACAGACAAGTATTTGTGACCAAAATGGAAAAAAACTAGAAACCAGTAACATGGAAAAACAGAATATCCATAAATAAATGGATGCTAAATGATGTACTCTTGAGAATACTCTTCAAAGGTTGAAACACTTAACTATTTTTAAGATGTCCCTACTGCCCAAAATGATCTACAAATTCAATACCATCTTTTTAAAATTCTCAAGATAAAATTTTTTAGAAAAAGAAGTTAAAAAATCATATGGAATGCCAAAGTATCATGAAGAGCACAACAATCTTGAAAAAAGAAATAATGGAGGCATCACAGTTTCTGATTTCAAGACATGTTACAAAGGTAAAGTAATCAAAGCAGTTTGCTACTGGCATACAATCAGACAACTAGAACAATGAAACAAAATGTAGAACAGATATAAAATCCTCACGAACATGGTCAAATGAAGAGTTATTTGCACATCTGTGGGGAGTTAGCTACACTCCCAGCAAAAGTTCAAGTCCCTCAGACAGGGGTCATCGCAAAGGAGGGAAAAATAGTAGGAAACAGAAATAAATAGATTTATGAAGATATGCAAAGGAAGGTGCCCAGATGGTTACATGCCCTCCCGCCAGACATGCAACCAAGATTGAAGTTTTACACAGATATTTATAATGTACAAAGTTTCGGTTGCCGGGGGTAACGGTGTTTACATAATAACAGGTAGTTTGGTTTAGGGTCAAAATCTTCTAAAAGCCTTCTACAGACTTTTAACTAACTCTATCTAGGTGAACAAAGGGTTATAAAATCTTCTTAGGGCAAACTTCTAAGTTTTATGAAAGGCTATCACTTTAGCAAAAACAGAGACATCTTGGCTATGGTTATCGTGTAAAAGAGATTTCAGAAGTCAAGCATGAGCTGTCCCTTATGCTATTTACTTTAACCGCATGGTTCCGTCTGGGCCCGGCCCAGGCAGCATATCTTATTGATCAGCTTTCATCTCTGATCCACTCTCATCTCCGGCGGCCTGTCTTTGTTGATCAGCTCTGCTTCCCATGGCTCTAGGGAAAATCTGCTTTGTCTTTCAAAGCAGGTGAGCATCACCTTGGAAAGCAGCATCACCTTGGAAAGCAGCTGCTACTGACCATTGAGACGCCCTCCTCAGGCAAGGCAGCTTTTGATATGCAAACTAACACGTTTACATTTTCCTTTGGGGCAAAGCCTTGCAAGACTCCTGAAATCATTTCTGTCTCTAAAAATATGCGGGGCATTTGTATAAATCAATATTTCTTAGGCTCAACACACATCCATATTTACTGCAGCATTATTCATAAAAGCCAATATGTGAATTTAACCCAAATCTGCCTCATAAAACAAATGGATAAATATAATTTGGCATATAAAAATAATGGAGTACTATTCAATTTTAAAAAGGAGAAAAATCTTCTAACTTTACAATAAAGATAAATCATGACTTTATGCTAAATGAAATAAGCTAGCCACACGAACAATGACACTTTATGAATCTACTAATATAAAATATTTAAAATAGGTAAATTTTTAGAAACAAAAGCAAAGTAGAATAGTATTTGTAAAGGATATATGTTGTATGACATTGTTAATATACTTACCATCAATAAAATGTATAATCAAAATATTTAAGATTATAAATTTCATGTGTTTTACAATAAGAAATAAATAATACCAAAAATAGTTTAAAAGCTTTTCAAAAATCATCTTCAAATCACACAAATGATTCAAACAAAGATAATACATGTTTACCAATAAATACATGTTGAATATAAGATAATTTTCATGACTATTCTCCTAGACAGAATAAAATAACCATTTACCACCAAGAAAAAAATGTATGACTCATAAACAAAATAGGAGTAATATTTATAGAGGCAAAGAAACACAAAGAAAATTATATTCACAAAAGACATATGGCTGATTTATATTTTACTTTTGCCTCACAATGGTTTAAAGTATACAGAGTTGAATATTATCACACAAAAGTATAATATACAGATAAAATCTAAAACCACAATTGTCTGATGTAAAGTAGCCTACATTAACAAATGATAAGAGGAAAAAAACTGAAAGAACTATAAAATTAAAAAAATTAATCTATAAAATTCTGAATAAACACAGTAAATGACTGAACAAGAATTCTAGATAACTGTAATTTTCAAAGATGACTGGGCATCCAGAAATAGCACAGATTTTGAAACATTAGCACACGGATAGGGCAATAATATTTCACAAAACACAATATAATAATACATAAAAATCTTTGATAAATAAATGTTAAGGATTACACATTGAAATGATACTAGAGAACCTCCTTTCTTATGTTAGTGTTGTATAACTTTAAGATGTTTTTGTACTCTCCATTTCTCAAGGTGTTCAGAAAGAAAATATCTATAGAACATAAACTAAAGAAAATTAAAAAGGAACCAAAGCAAGTGACTATAAAATCAATACAAGATATATTAAGGCAGTAGGAGAAGAAATGAGTGATAACATAGCCAGAAGAAACATAGTCAGAGTAATTTCATTTCTTTCAGTAATTACTTTTAATATAAATGGATTAGATGCTTTAATCCAAAGAAGATAATATGGCTGAACAGATTAAGAATAAATGAGTTTCTACAATATTTTGTCTACAAGAAACTCATTTTAGCTGTAAGGACTCAAATAGGCTGAAAATAAATACATGAAAAATATATTCCATGCAAATAGTAACTATAATTGGATACAGTATACATAATTATTACTATATTAGATAAAAATTACTTTAGGTCAAAACTGTCATGAGAAAACAAGATTCATATTACATAATGATAAAATGCATCCATTTACCAGAAATCTATAACACTAAAAAATATATACATATAAAATATATGTGTACTAATATTTATAACATATGTTGTATAATATATAAATTACATGTATGTATGATATCAGGGATTCCAAATACATGAAACAAATACTGGGAGAAGTAAAGCAAGGAATAACACAGGAACATGGTTGTTGTTTATTTTAAGGCCCCACCATCAATAATGAATGGAAGAATCAGAGAAAAGATCAATAAGAAAGCTGAAAACATGAACATTGTGTAGCAATTAGAACTAACACAGAGATACAAAACTCTCAAGTCAAAGCAGCAAAATGTATAATATTTTCAATTACATATGGTGCCTTCTGTTACGACACTTAAAAAGTCTAATGAAATTTAAGATGACAGAGGGGCAAGAAAGCAGCCAAGAAAAACCACCAGCCAGAGTTTCTCTGCAAGAAAGACAAATTTTAGAAGAAAGTGAAACAAACAGACAGACAAACAGATCGGACAAGGGTTAAAAGGAAGGGTGCCTGAAACTACAGGAGACTCCATGGGAAGAAGCTGCGGAGGAGAACGGGAAGGAGAAAACCCGCCCCACCCCCACCCCCCATCCCAGAAGCTTAGAGACCAGCAACAAGGGTAGGTGGAGCAGTTAAATTTCCCCTCCCTTGCATCTTGGACTGCTGGTGGACTCCCGAGCAGTTGGAGAGACCTTACATCAGCCCAGAGATGGCCAGCACCAGTGAGCAATAAGCCTCTTGCAGACAGGGCACCAGGCTCCCAGCTCCCTTGAGGCACCTCCCAGCTGATAGACCCGATCCAATAGGCAGGTGCCATATTGCTTCATTCTCCCCTTCTTCTTCCCCACCTGTGGCTGCCCAGAGACACAATTTGGCCATCACCCAGAGGAATCTGCAGGGAATGTGACCTTTCCTTTTGGGGCCCTACAGTGGATTGAGGGTTATTCAGACTATGAGTTCCTACCCTCCAGCCCTCCGAGGCGCTGCTTGCCTGGAATCCAGGACAGTAGGGCACATCCCGAGGCAGAGAGACATGGATACACCTTGCACACCTTATGGGTGACTTCGGATCAGCACTCCTCTTCCTGGCAGGGTGGGAAACTGATCTCCAGGGCCCAGGGGACATGCCTGCAGATAAGATCCCATACACCCAGGTCTCGATCACATACGCCGGAGGAACAGAAGGGATATTTGTGAATAAGCCTACTGAGGTGTGTGTGCCTTCAGGGGCAGATCAGCATGCTTCACAGACAACACTCCTCCCACGGGAAGACTGTCCACCCAGCCTAGGCTGCAATTCTGGGCAGGGACCTGCCCAGCCCACATCACAGCCAGGGGGAACCAACTGGCATGAGGTCCTGCCTGCTGGTAGAGGCCCAGGAGAAACTGTGGAATAGGGGAGGGTGGAAAGGAGTGAGGCCTGCTCCAGACTGCAGGTCTCAGACAGCCACACACCCACATGCAGACTTTTTGGCTGAGTGGGACCATTTCAGCCCCTCCCTGGCAACTTTGCCCAGAAGCACAGAATAGACCTTTGACCCCTGCAAACAATATCTGTGGAGCTTGAGGGCAGGCTCACCCAATCCAGCTCTGCCCAGACTCACTCTCCCACCTGCCACCACTGAGGTGGAGAATAAGGATGCACCTGGAAGTCCCAGGGTCCTACCCAACACCTGAGGCACTAGGGTGCTTCTTCAGAGGAATAAAAGCTAGTTACAGGACCCAAAAACAACATTGCAGCCTGCTCCTCCCAGCAATCGCCACCAACTGACAGGCTGGTCATTCTGCACATGCCCTTTTACTGCATCTACTGACTCATCCATCATAAAGGGCGTGGTTGAATCTCACTCACAAACAACACCTACTGGCTCAGAGACTAAACAGGGTGTGTCATTATTCAAATGAAAATCTAAACGTAAGAAGCAACAGCTGATCCAGGTGGGAAGGAATCAGCGAAAGAACTCTGGAAGTATGAAGAATCAAACAAAACGCACACCCCCAAAGGGGAACACCAGCTCTCTAGCACTGGACATCCACCAAATTCAGAACAGAAATGACAGAAGAATTTTGAACATGGATTGTAAGAAAAATGAATGATATCCAAGAAAAATGGATAAACAACACACACACACAAAAAAAAAAAAAAAACCCCAGAAAAATATCCAGGACTTGGAAAAAAAATTCACTAAAGAAATTATAAATAAAGCAGTCCTGAGAGAAAAATTTATATCCATAAATGCCTACATCCAAAAGACAGAAATATCACAAATAACCAATTCAATAAATTATCTCAAAGAACTGGGGAAAAAATGAGCAAACTACCCCCAAACTCAGCTGAAGAAATAAAATAACAAAGATCAGAGCAGAACTAAATGAAATTGATAACTAAATACCTATACGGAAGATTAGTAAAACAAAATGTTGGTTCTTTAAAAAAAAAACCAGCAAAACTGACACACCTCTGGCTAGATTAACGAGAAGCAGAAAAGAAAGAACTCTAATAAGCTCCATCAGGAATGAAAAAGGAGAAATTAAAACTGATGTCACGGAAACACAAAATATCATCTCTGAATACTATAAAAACCTCTATGCACATAAACTGGAAAATTTGGAGGAAATGGACAAATTCTTAGAAACACACAATCTCCCTAGACTCAATCAGGAAGAAATAGAATTCCTGAACAGACCACAATCAAGTGCCGAAATTGAAACAGCAATAAAAACATTCCTAAAAAGAAAAGTCCCGAACCAGATGGTTTCACACCCGAAATTTACCACACTTACAAAGGAGAACTGGTGCCTATCCTGCAGAAATTATTCCACAACATCAAGAAGGAACGAATCTCCCCCAACATGTTTTATAAAGCCAACATCACCCTGATACCAAAACCAGGAAAGGACACAACAAAAACAGAAAACTACAGACCAATATCCCTTATCAATACAGATGCAAAAATTCTCAACAAAATCCTATAAAACTGAATTCAGGTGCTTATCAAAAAAATAATCCATCACAACCAAGTGGGTTTCATCCAAGAGTTGCAGAGATGGTTCAACACAGGCAAATCTATAAATGTAATTCACCACATAGATAGAAGCAAAAACAAAGACCGTATGATCTTTTCAATAGCTGCAGGAAAAGCATTTGACAAAATTGAACATCCTTTTATGATAAGAACGCTTAACAAAATAGACATAGACGAGACTTACCTAAAAATGATATAAGCCACATATGAAAAACCCACAGCCAACATCATACTGAATGGGGAAAAATTGAAAGCATTCCCAGTTAGAACTGGAAACAAACAAGGTTGCCCTCTATAGTGCTGGAAGTCCTAGCTAGAGAAATCAGACAAGAGAAGCAAATTATGAGTATCCAAATGGGAGCAGAAGAGGTTAAACTATCTCCCTTTGCTGATGATATGATCTTATATCTGGAAAACCCCAAAGATTCTGCCATGAGACTACTGGAATTGATAAACAAATTCAGCAAAGGCTCAGGTTACAAAACCAATGTACAGAAATAAGAAGCATTCCTACACACCAACAACAGTCAAACTGAAAACCAAATCAAAGACTCAATACCCTTCATGATAGCAACAAAGACAATAAAGTACCTAGGAATATATTTACCTAAGGAGGTAAAAGACCTCTACAGGGAGAACTATGAAACACTGAGGAAGGATATAGTAGAGGACATAAACAGGTAGAAAACCATACCATGCTCATGGGTTGGCAGAATCAACATTGCTAAAATGTTTATACTACCCAAAGTGATCTACAGATTCAATGCAATCCCTATTAAAATACCAACATCATTTTTCACAAATCTAGAAAAATAATTCAATGCTTGGTATGGAAAAAGAGAAGACCCTGTATAGCAAAAGCAATCTTAAGCAAAAAGAACAAATTGGGAGGCATCAATTTACGAGACTTCAAGCCATACGACAAGGCTATAATAACTAAAACAGCATGGCACTGGCACAATAACAGAGACACAGACCAATGGAGCAGAACTGAGAACCTAGGTATAAATCCATCCTCAAATAGCCATCTAATCTTTGACAAAGCAGACAAAAACATACACTGGGGAAAAGAATCCTTATTCAATAAATGGTGCTGGGAAAACTGGATAGCCACATGTAGAAGACTGAAACAGGATACATACCTTGCATCTCTCAGAAAATCAACTCATGATGCATAACAGACTTAAATCTAAGGCGTGAAACTATAAGAATTCTAGAAGAAAATGTTTCAAAAACTCTTATACATTGGCCTAGGCAAAAAATTTATGAAGAAGACCCCAAAGGCAATCACAGCAACAACAAAAATAAATGGGACCTGATCAAATTAAAAAGCTTCTGCACAGCCAGGGAAACTATCACGAGAGAAAAGAGACAACCTACAGAATGGGAGAAAATATTTGCATGTTACACATCTGATAAAGCGCTGATAAGTAGAATCTATATAGAACTCAGGAATATCAGCAAGAAAAAATCAAACAACCCTATCAAAAAGTGGGCAAAGGACATGAACAGAAACCTTTCAATAGAAGATAGACTAATGGCCAGCAAACATATGAAAAAATGCTCAACATCGCTAATCATCAGGGAAATGCAAATCAAAACCACAAGGAGACATCGCTTATTTCCAGTGAGAATGGCCTTTATCAAAAAGTCCCAAAACAATAAATGTTGGCTGGGTTGCAGAGAGATAGAAGAAACCTCAAAGAGATACAAGTACAACTACCATTTTTGATCCAGCAATTCCATTACTAGACATGTACCCAAAGGAAAAAAAGACATTCTATAAAAAAGACATCTGCACTTGAATGTTTATAGCAGCACAATTCACAATTGCAAAGATGTGGAAACAACCCAAGTGCCCATCAATACATAAGTGGATTGATAAAATGTGTTATATGTATACCATGGAGTTCTATTCAGCCACAAAAAACAATGGTGATATAGCACCTCTTATATTATTCTGGATAGAGCTGGAACCCATTCCACTAAGTGAAGTATCCAAGAATGGAAAACCAAGCACCACGCGTACTCACCATAAAATTGGTTTTAACTGATCAACACTTAAGTGCACATATAGCAATAACATTCATCGGGTATCTGGTAGATGGGAGAGGGGAGGTGGGGATGGGTATATACACATCTAATGGGTGCAGTTTGCACCATCTGGGAGATGGACACGCTTGAAGCTCTCACTTGGGTGAGGCAAGGGAATATACATAACCTAAACATTTGTACCCTCACAATATACTGAAATAGAAATGAAAAAAGAATTTAAAAAAAAGAAAAGAAAACTGTATGCCCTGAATGCCCAAGATCCAAAGCAGATATTTCCGGATACAGAGTTCTGATAGCAGACCCAACCGTAAAGAAACAAAGGGCAGTCAGACCCCAAGCAGTCCTATCTGGCAGAGTTCTGACTGCCAAGACACTGAGCAACCTACCTACACACTAGAAGAGCCACACGGGATGCTGAGGGTGAAACCTTTTGTCCCCTCTTCGCAACAGCGCAGTCTGGGCTGGAGGGTCAAAAGTGCCTAGGTAAATCAAATACCTGGTATGTGGGCAATCAACTTCTGGAGTTCCACAAACCCCATCCCTTAGGCTGTAAGCCTGGCTCAGGGGCCCAGAAGGTGGGCTCCGCCTGTGCTTTGGCATCCTGTAGTGGCTGTCCATTCTAACGCCAACTCTCTAGCAAGTCCTTCCAGACTCACCCTCTGTCTTGCCCCACCTTGGACCCCTGCCGGCCCAATTTTGTTCCTCTTCTCCCTCTGGCAAAACAAATTGCCCTACAGAGGTTTGAGATCTCTTGGATAAGGAAGAAGTTCTTTTGGTCTATAATACATCTTAAACCTAAGAAAGATTCCAGGGTTAACCTGAAATACTGTATTTTCCCCTCATGTTTCCAATGAAAAATTGTTCTATTATTCTAAGTAATAAGAAAAATGAAGTTAGAAGTATTATATTATGAGCCAGAGATGCAAAAGCAACATTTAGGAAAGTTTGTCCTTTTTAAATGGAGCTTTAATTTAAAATAGAATAAAGGATTCCCTTGTGTGTTCCTGGAACTATTAAAAAAAAAAAATTAAGATGACTGAAATCACACAATGTATACTTTCTGATCAAAATGAAATAAAACCAGAAATGAAAAGCAGAAGACAGACTGATAAATCCAAAAAAGATGTGAAAATTAAACACATTCTTGAACATATTTTTCCTCAAGGATCAGATGATTTGATATTATTAATAAGTCAATGCCACCCCCAGTGATGGACAAATTCAGTCTAACCACTTTCAAAATCTCAAAGGTACTTTTTTGCAAAAATATAGATATATCGTAAATTTTTTTAAAAACTATGACTAGCCAAATACCCTTTAAAAACTAGAACAAAATGACATTACACTTCCTCATTTCAAAATGTATTAAAGAACTGCAAAAGTCAAGGCAATGTGGTAATGGCACAAAGACAGATAAATAGATCATGGAACAGAATAGAGAGCCCAGAAATAAAGTCTTATGTATACAATCAAATGATCTTTCACAAGGTGGCCATGACCACACAATGGTAAAAGGAGAGTCTCTTCAACAAAGGGTGTTAAAAACTGGATATCTACATCAAAAAAAAAAAAAAAATGAAATCAGATCACAGATGAAAATACATACAGATGAAAAATATTTTAAACGCATTAAATATTTATAAAAATATAGCTGATAAAAGTCTGAGAAGACTATATGGGAAAAAATATGATATTAATCTTAATGTTGTTTTCTTGGATATGACATCAAATGCATAAGCAACAACAAAAAAAAGAACAGTGGGCCTACATCGAATTTCAGAATTTCTGTACATCGAAGGGAACATTTACTGAACACCCCACCTAAGAAATGGGTGAAAATATTTCTAAATCATATATATGATAGGAGCTAATATTCAGAATAAATTATATGAACTGCTGAAATTCAGCAACAAAAAGGGAACAACTCAATTATAAAACAAAGAATTGAACTGACACTTTTTCAAAGATATATAAATGTTTAACAAACATTTGAAAGGATACAGATTACAAAATTTTAGAGAATTACAAACCCAAAATCACAATGAAATATCACCTAACATTCAGAATGAGAAATATAAAGAAAAGTTTGTCAAATATGTAGAGAAACTGAAACTTCAAACACTGATGGGAAAAAATGATGTAGATGCTATGAAAAATGTATGAAGCATCCTCAAAAATTAAAAATAAAAATTAGAGTATGATTCCAAAATCCCACTTTGGGGTATGCAATGCAGAGGCTCGAAGAGATACGTGCAAACCTATGTTCATTGCAGCAATATTCACAAAAGCCAAGAAGTGCAAGCAACCCAGATGTCCCTCAACCGATAAACAGGTAAAAAAGTTCCTGAACTGATAAACAGATAAAAAAACGTAGCATATACAGACAATTGAATACTATTTGCCCTTAAAAAACTTAGGCCATATGTGGTGGCTCATGGCTATAATCCTACCACTTTGGGAGGCCAATTGCTTGAGGCCTGGAAGTCAAGAGCAGCCTGAGTAACATAGTGCGATCCTGTTTCTACAAAAAATACAAAAATTAGCTGGGTGTGATGGTGTGCACCTGTAGTCCAACCTAATCAGGAGGCTTAGCCAGGACCACTTGAGCCCAGGCATTTGAGGTTGCAGTGAGCTATGATGACACCACTGCACCCTACCCCAGACAGTAGAGTGAGATCCTGTCTCCTGTCTCAAAAAAAAATTAAAAAAGAAAGAAAGAAAGAAAGAAAAAGAAAAAGATAAGAAAATCTTACCACATTCTATCATAAAGACAAACCCTGAAATTATTATGTTAACTGAAATAAGCCAGAAACA
>CM052445.1:65062967-65081503 GCA_028533085.1 Varecia variegata | reverse complement strand
CACTATTGTTTTCAATGCAGAAATTTTGACAGTTTTAAACTCAAACTCAGAAGCTGAATTTAGAGGTAGAACATTACTCTAACATTACTCTGGACTTATGAATATTTAAAGGAGAAATTGTGTATTTGATTAACTTGTTGTTATTCTTTCTCTAAAAGGTTAATCTTGTAAAGAGTCATATATATCTTCAATTCCAGAACCAAACAACCATTAGCTGCCACTAACATACATCAGCAGAGTTAGAATAGTTGTGTTATGTTTTCATTTTGGACCCAGAAATAGCACCAGGATAATATTAAATTAAAGGCACAGTGGTATTTATATTTTAAGAATTGAAGTCCAGTCCAGTAAAATAATATTTGGGCATAAAACACTCATATGTATAAGCATTTAGTAACTATATATCCAAAAAATATTATTAATATATGGCATGGACCACAAGCCATAACCCCCAAAAGAGATACTAAAATAATTAGATAAAATAACACAGATAAAATTTTAAGATTTTGTTTTCTCACCTATTTGGTATCTATCACATACTGAAAAATAATTCATAAGTTGTATAAACAAATGACATCTTTCTCCAATGGGACTCTGGAGGTCATTGGTGACAGCTTGGACAGAAGAGCACCATGGACTACAGTTGACATATAAAGAAAAAGATATGTAGTTAAGATTCAACTTGAAAAAATAATTATTATTTTAGTATATGCATCTACCAAGTAATTACATCTACAAATTGCATACAAGTATGTAGATTTTGTATTGTTATACTAAAAAATTATTGCTTTTTTAAAAAAAATTTGAACTTAATCATGTTGTCTGTATTTTTATGTGTTGAACCTAGTAAGGCTACTATGAAAGAATCATGGGTTTCAGAAAACATGTGCACACTTGAAGAAATAGAAAAGAACTGAAATTCATAAAAGTTACATAGTATAAAAGAGAGTATAAAAAAGAATTAGGTTCTAACTGATGCATTAAAAATGTAAAAATCTGATGGCACATCTTAGCACTCACTATGAGAAGTGACAACCAGGCTACAGCGAGCCCTCTGAGCACTCTCAGAAGACAGACAATGCAGATCATGTTCAGCATCTGCATGGCTTTACCTTAGGCTGTTCTCCATGCTGCAGGTCCCAAAGTATGTGCATCATCAAGGATAATTGTGGGGAGAATAACACCATTAAATGAACCAGGAAAAAAGATTGATCATAAAGTCTGTAAAATTAGATCAGGTATCTGAAGAAAAGAAAAAGAGTGTAAGGAAAGGAAGAAACCATTTACAGGAACCCAAGAGACATTCTGCATTAGAGAATATGAATATGTTATTTTATAGAAAATGAAATCTGATAAAATCTATTATCTTACTTTATAATAAACTATAATTTTTAAAGTTATGTTATTTTATAGATTATACCATTTAAATAGTAATTTACATTCTTCCTGGCATACATACCATATAATTTATATCACAAAAGGACATCTTGTTCTTTGTTTTATTACCATATTAATCAATGATCATTTTCTTTATCAATTTGACCATTTTCTATGAATGGCATTGTAAAGTCCATAGCTGGTCATTTAGAAAATAAAGTGTTGATAAGGATTTCAGGTGGTAAGGTCAGGGGGGATGGTTGGTTTAGTGGCAATAGTTGGCATCCTGAGAAACAGAGCAGGCAGGCTGGGTGCGGTGGGTCACGCCTGTAATGCTAGCACTCTGGGAGGCCAAGGCGGGAGGATCGCTCGAGGTCAGGAGTTCGAGACCAGCCTGAGCAAGAGCGAGACCCCATCTCTACTAAAAATAGAAAGAAATTATATGGACAACTAAAAATATATATAGAAAAAATTAGCCAGGCATGGTGGCACATGCCTGTAATCCCAGCTACTTGGGAGGCTGAGGCAGTAGGATTGCTTGAACTCAGGAGTTTGAGGTTGCTGTGAGCTAGGCTGACGCCACGGCACTCTAGCCCAGGCAACAGAGTGAGACTCTGTCTCAAAAAAAAAAAAAAAAAAAAACCCAAAAAAACCTAAAATGAAAAAAAAAAAAGAAAGAAAAGGAAAAAAAGAGAAACAGAGCAGGCAAATTATAGGAAAGAAATCAACTTTCCACCTCGATCAATTCCATGAAATGACCTTTGTAAAATGCACAAATGACAAAAGATCAACTGTAAGCATCAGATATCAATGAATAACTAAAATGAATCTATCATTATTTGGCAATTATATATACTGGAGGGTACAGCTGGAAGCACAATGGTTGCTGACAAGGATATTTATAATATATATTTACTTTTCATCTCTTCCTGGGAAAAGCTTAGGCAGAGAAAGTGTCACTGCAGAAGCAGGAGACAGAAAATTACAAGTCCTGTGAGCACAAGTCCTGTGTAGAAATTTGGGAAACCCTCAATGTCCTGTTGGCAGTTTGCTTTTCTGACCACCAGAATCAAAAATATACCAGCAACATACAAAATGTTACCCCCAAATGACTAACAACAGTGCCTTTTACCATCATGTCCCTGTGCATCCCATTAGCAAGAAGAAGAGAGTTATAACATCTGTGACAAATATTGAATTTGGAAGTTAATGAAAATATGTCCCCTGTGTTTCAAGTACTGTGGTCAGGAGCAGTCAAGGCTCATCCTCTCAGACACTCTTCCTCAAATGCCGGAAATGCAGGAGATTTTAACATAAATTATTTTAAGACAAACTAAAAATTCTCAAATGGGCCGGGCACGGTGACTCACACCTGTAATCCTAGCGCTCTGGGAGGCCGAGGGGGGAGGATCACTCGAGGTCAGGAGTTCGAGACCAGCCTGAGCAAAAGCGAGACCCCATCTCTACTAAAAAAAAAAAATAGAAATTATCTGGCCAACTAAAAGTATATATAGAAAAAATTAGCCGGGCATGGTGGCACATGCCTGTAGTCCCACCTAGTCGGGAGGCTGAGGCAGTAGGATTGCTGGAGCCCAGGAGTTTGAGGTTGCTGTGAGCTAGGCTGACGCCATGGCACTCTAGCCTGGGCAACAGAGTGAGACTCTGTCTCAAAAAAAACAAAAATTCTCAAATGTTCAGAGACATAGTGGTTATTTACTGACATAATTTCTTGAGATTTTAAGGTCCTCGTGGGCCACAAATGGACAAATCTCTGTCATCATCATTGCATTACTTTCTGTTATCAACATATGCTAACTCCAAACTTTCTTCCATTTTAAAGAAAATTAGGTAATAGAAGACACTATCTGTACTGAATTCATACGATGCTAGCTTATGAATTTCCGTGACCAAATTTAATACTGCTAGTCACCTTTTGGCAATATATGTTTTATTGAAAAATTTATAATTTGTAATAGAAAAAAGCAAGAATATTAAATATAGAGGATATTTTTATAATAAATATTCCTTAAAGTTCTCAAATTATTATTCTTTCATCACAAAATAATCTTACTCAAAAGAATATACAGAATACCTTAAAATTTCAGTTTACTTAGAAAATACAAAGCTTATTTTCTTATAAGGAAATAATTGAAGTCACACTGAGTATTACTTGTTCTCAGTCATAGAAGGTAGTTATTAACTCTACAAAGATTTAGTATGTACTAGAAGATGATATATTGAGGAAGTTCATGATAACAAAAAATACTCTACTAGCAATTACTATAATGAAATAAAACAAAATGGTTTTTCTGGACATCTGTTAAAATCTCATCATTTTAAAATGTTGAAAACATCTCATGTTTTATAAAATTATAATTTTAAACTGTCCTAAAATATTAGAAATATACAAAAGTACCTTACAAATAAGTGTGAACAAAGCATTTAAAATCAGTTCAGACTTCTTGTGGTTTTTTTTTTTTTTTTTTTGAGACAGAGTCTCGCTCTGTTGCCTGCGCTAGAGTGCCGTGGCGTCAGCCTAGCTCACAGCAACCTCAAACTCCTGGGCTCAAGCGATCCTCCTGCCTCAGCCTCCCGGGTAGCGGGGACTACAGGCATGTGCCACCATGCCCGGCTAATTTTTTCTATATATATTTTTTTAGCTGTCCATATAATTTCTTTCTATTTTTAGTAGAGCCAGGGTCTCACTCTTGCTCAGGCTGATCTCGAACTCCTGAGCTCACACAATCCACCCGCCTTGGCCTGTTAGAGTGCTAGGATTACAGGCGTGAGCCACTGCGCCCGGCCAGACTTCTTGTGTTTTGAAAGATTAATTTGCATATAAATGCATACAGTTAGTTGTGGTTTAGGTAAGCTGTTAAAATGAGAAAAAGACATACAAATTCAAATATAACATTATAAATGTTTTATAAATATGTATACTTATGTCCTCATAAGATTAATATATTGTCTTTCATTTTAAAACATTTACTGATTGTAGTTATAACTCAACGAACTCTAAGACTAAAATTATAGGAAGAGAATTCTAATACATCACTACAAAAATTGTACCTCATCTCACCACTAAGATAGAGTCTTGAGCTGTCACTGCTAATGAAACACGGAAACAGACACTCGCCCAGATGAGACAGAAGAGTGAATCCATGTATGTGAGATGAGGCCCCAAGAAGCAGTTATAGGAAAGGTATGCCACCAGCTCATCTCCCGCTAGGTCCATAACTGTCATGTCACCTTTAGAAACAGGACATCCTTGGCTTTGGGACTGGCAGAAAGAGGAGCCACTAATGAGAGGCTAAAGTCACCTAATTCCTGTAAAACAATACATGAGGAACAGCTGGGTTCCAAACTATTCTTCATGTAAGGTAATTTCCCTAAGGAAGTTTTACCTTGTGGGTTATCCTGAATCAATACTTGTCAACAAAACAGAGGCCTCCCAGTAATAATCCTCCCCCCAAAACTAGTAGAAAGTCATGTCAGATTCACCAGTGTGTCCCTGCTGGTTCAAGAGATTATTGGCAGCCTCCACACATCTTCTCCAGTGGTCTCAGTGTCACAGCTGAACTCTACAGCACCTTTGTGGGAATGAGAAAAATATTTCCCCCAGCTGACCTACTTAGGGAAGTGCTGTATCCTCAGGTGACACAGCCCTGAGCCACAGTACCTGGCATGGAGGGCAGAATGCAGACGACATTTTACCCACTACTTCCCCTATCTGTTTGACCCTCTGTGCTTATGGAGGGCAAAAGGGACCCATCCACTGAAGCAACACTGAAAGCTGGTAAATGCACTGTCCTTTCCAAGATATTTTATTTTAACGTGGAATTCCTGATTCCTGTGGAGGTGTGTTCTGCCACCCTGAACGCTCAGTTTCTTCTGTTGTTTCTTCTCACAGGAATGTTTTATTTCATGTACTCGGCATTAGAGAACACACTTCTTAGACACTGTCCATTTTTCTTTTTTGGTTTTGTGACAACCATCAACCACACATTTTTATTTTTATAACTGACCCAAACTTTAACCATAATCCTTATCATGACACCGTCTGATGTGAAAGTGGAGGATGTCTTCCTATAAACCATTTTTTCCCAAAATATTAAGGGAGCAAAAAGGATTTTGATACATGAATACCTTGTATTAGGCTAAAATCACAGCTTTTGGTGTGCCCAGCACCAGACTAGTGTTCATTATATATGGTAGGTAAACTTTTACCCATCACCTCCTCCCATCCTCCCCCCTTCTTGGTTTCCAAAGTCCTTTACACATTTTTGTGTGCCTGTGTGCTCATTTAACTTCCAATTATTAGAGAGTACATGTGGTGTTTCTTTTTCCATTCTTGAGATACTTTACTTAAGGTAATGGTCACCAATTCCATCCAGGTTGCTGCAAAAGATGTTATTTCATTCCTTTTTATAGGTGAGTAGTATTCCATTACACACACACACACACACACACACATACACACCACATTTTCTTTATCCACTCATGAATTGATGGGCACTTCGGTGGATTCCATATCTTTGTGCTTATGAATTGTGCTGAAATAAACATTCAAGTGCAGATGTCTCTTTGTAAAATGACATTTTTTTCTTTGGGTAGATACCCAGTGGCAGGATTATTGAATCAAATGGTAAGTCTATATTTATTTCTTTTAGGAATCTCCATACTGTTTTCTATAGAGATTGTACTAATTTGCAGTTCCACCAACAGTGTAAAAGCATTTCTATCTCTCTGCATCCATGCCAGAATCTATCATTTTTTTACTTTTTAATCATGGCCATTCTGACAGGGGTAAGATGGTATCTTGTTGTGGTTTTAATTTGCATTTCCCTGATGATTAGTGATGTTTAGCATTTTTTCATTTATTTGTCAGCCATTTGTCTTCTTCTGAAAAGCTTCTGTTCATGTCTTTTGCCCACTTTTTAATGGTTTTTTCTTTCTTGCCGATTTGTTTGTGTTCTTTGTAGATTATGTTCTTCATTGGATGTATAGTTTACACATATTTTCTCCCATTCTATATGTTTTCTATTAACTGTGTTGATCATTTCCTTTGCTGTGCAGCTTTTTAATTAATTTCCATTTATTTATTTTTGTTGTTGTGTATTTGCCTTTGAGGTCTTAGTCATACATTCTTTGCCTAAGCTGATGTCAAAAAGAGTTTTCTCTACATTTTCTTCTATAATTCTTATGGATTCATGAATTAAATTTATGTCTTTTATCCATCTCGAATTAATTTTTGTGTATAGTGAGAGATAGGGGTCCTGTTTCGTTCTTCCTCATGTAGCTATCCAGCACCATTTATTAAATATGACTTCCTTTCACCAGTGTATGCTGTTGTCTGCTGTGTCAAAGATCAGTTGGTTGTAGGTAGACGGTTTTATTTCTGGTTGTCTATTCTTTTCCGTTAGTCTATGTCTCTACATTCTACCAGTACTATGCTGTTTTGGTTACTATAGCTTTGTAGTATAACTTGAAGTCAGGTAGTGTGATACCTCCAGATTTGTTCTTTTTGCTTAAGATTGCTTTGGTTCTTTGGGCTATTTTTTGGTTCCAAATGAAGCACAGAATTATTTTTTCTAGATCTGTGAAATGTGACATTGGTATTTTGATGGAAATTGCATTGAATCTGTAAATAATTTTGGGCTGTACAAACATTTTAGCAATGCTGATTCTACCAATTCATGATCATGGAAGGTTTTTTCCATTCGTTTGTGTCATCTATGATTTCTTTCATCAGTGTTTTGTAGTTCTCTTTGTAGAGATCTTTCACCTCATTAGTTAAGTATATTCCCAGATATGTTCTTTTCTTTGCAGTTATTGTAAATGGTATTGAGTCCTTGATTTGACTGTCAGCTTGACTATGGTTAGTACATAGAAATGCTACTGATTTGTGTACATTTATTTCATAACATTAGAATTTGCTGAATTTATTTATCAATTCTAGGAGTCCTTTGGTGGAGTCTATAGGGTTTTCTACATACAAGATTACATCATCAGTGAACAGAGATAGTTTGACCTCCTCTTTGGTGATTTGGATACCCTTTATGTCCTTCTCTTGCCTGATTGCTCTGGCTAGGACTGTGTTGAATGGATGTGGTGACAGTGGGCACCCTTGTCTTGTTCCCATTCTTAGGGACCAATGGGATTTTGATCAGGGCACCAGCTGACACTATTTGGGTTCAGTCTGAGTCATCTCTCACAGTTTGTCTTTGATTCTCTGGCAAGCAGTCCTACGTTGGGCACCTGCCCTGCAGACTTCTATCATCTGAAGTTAAACTTCTTTCAGCTGTTTCCAATCCAGTCCAGTCTATCATCAGGTGCCACCACTATTACTTCATTAGTGAACCCAGATGACTTTAATAGTTCTTGATTGTTCCCTGAGATGCTTTTTCAGTTATATCTTTTTAAATATTTTATTCCAGCTATCAAGGATAAAAAACTGTCAATCAAGTTTCTATACTGAGAAAGGGTATCAATCATAAATAATGACAATGTAAATCCATGAAAAGTAAATAAAAACTGAGACAATGGTTGCTAGCACACTCAACTTACACAAAATACTAAATGAAGTTCTTCTAGCTGAATAAAAGTGACCCCAGACAGTATTTTACTTCTATATAAAGAAACAAATATATTGGTGAAATGATAAAATTATATGTTTAGCTGAAGAGATTCCTAAGGAAAATGTTGAAGGAACAGCTTGGTTCCTCCCAACTACTTATTTGAAAAAGAGAGATAAATCAAAGAAGAAATTTCTAAGTAAAAATGAATTGGAACTTAAACACTCAGCCTGCCTCTATTTAAAAAACAAAAAATACATTTTAAAAAGGGTAGAAAGAGTGTATCTGGACTATCACTCACTTAAGAAATTATAGGATTATATGAGCAAAAATACTGACAATTTAAACTAAAGGGGGTGGAGATGGAACAGATTGAAGTAGGTTATCAGAATTCTGATATAGCAACAAACTGAATGGGATAAGAAGAAAGAAAAAAACAAACAAACAAACAAACAAAAGAATTCTGAGATTCTACAGGACAAAATGATAAAGCTGAATAGGTGTGAATGTGTGCTATACTTTAAGACAAGAGAATAATGACCCCAAAGGCTATTCAGACATTATCAGGGTGACCACTTTGATTTCCACAGGCCATATGGCCTCTAACCAAACCATTGGATCTGGCTTATGTAGAGCATTGACGGCAAAATACCTACAAAGCAGAGCTTTGGTAGTGTGGCCACTCTCCAGCAGAATTATAAGGGAGGACCCTCACCACAGGGCCTGGACCCCAGTGGCTCAAGAAGGTGGAACCACTGCCCATAGGGGTCTAGAGGATGGAACATTGAACCATAGAGAATTATTAAAATCTAATAGTGCTTATCTTCCTAGGTTTTGGAATTTAATACATCACCTCATTTTTTATTTATAATTTTTCCCTTTTGTGATGGTTATGAGTACTCTATGCCTGTACCATCATTATAGTTTAGAAAAAAATATTTATTTGGTTATACATGTTCACATTAAGAGAGAAAGAAGACATGGGAGAAGTGAAAAATAAAAGATGAACAAAATGGAAATATCAGTATAGTGGTATAAATATAAAAAGAAAACTAAAGAAAAATTCTAGACCTGAAAATTACAATAGCTGTGATAAAATGCACTACAAATGTAAAAGCAGATTTAGAAAGATAAAAGAAAGAATTAAATAATTTAAAAGATAGCATAATTGGAATTATCAAGTCTGAGGAACAGCCACAACAACAAAAAAATAACAAAATGTAAGCAGACCTGATGCGATACCATCAAGTGGTTCAAGATACCATTTTCAGAGTATCAGAAGGAAGAGAGAAAGTGGTAGAGAGATTTTTGAAGAAATAATGGTCAAAAACTTTCCTGATTTGATAAAAGACATTAATATAAACATCAAAGAAGCTCAATAAATTTAAGGTAGGAAGATCTCAAAGAGATCCACACAAACACTCATGAAAATCAAGCTGCAAAGAGCTAAAACTGAGAACCTTCAAAGCAGCAAGAGAGAAATGATTTGCACGTGCGATATATCATCACTAAAATTATCAGCAATTCCTCATCAGAAAATTAGGAGGTGAGAAATCACAGGGCTGTTACACTCGGATTACTGGAGAAAAAGTCAACAAAGAATACTATCTCTGGAAAAAATATTCTTTGAATGTGAGAAATAAATTGAGACATTTCTAAATCAGCAAAAGCTGAGGCAACTACTTACTGCTAGACCTGCAAAGAAAGAAATGCCAAAGGGAATATTTCAAGTTGAAGCAAAAGGAAACCAGACAGTAACTTGAAGGTAAATAAACAAATAAAGATTAATGAAAGTAAACATATGGATAGATATAAACAACAGTATTATTGTAACTTTGGTTATTTCCACTTTTTATATGATTTAAAAGACATACATAAAAGAATCAATTCATGTGTTTGGGCTCAACATACATAAATATATAATTTTATGATATCAAGAGCTAAAGGGGAGTAGAAATAGAGCTATATAGTAGCAGAGATTGTATATGTTATTGAAGATGAAATAGTATAAATTCAAGTTACAATGATATAATCATTACCTCTACATATGTTACAAACTCAGTTGAATATTATTGAGCTTTAATAAAGAAATAAATTCTAACACAAACTCCACCATGGATGAGCCTTGAAGACCTTATACTAAATAAAATAATTCAATCATACACAAAAAGTTGCTGTATAATTTCACTTACATGAGGTACCTAAAGCAGTCACTTTTATGGAGACAGAAATTAGAATGGTGGTTTTCAAGGGCTAGGAACATAGGGGAATGTGAACTTAGTTTGTAATATGTACAGAGTTTAAGTTTGTGAAGATAAATTCTGTGGATTGTATTGAGAAAAAACCTTTGACATTCAGCCATGAAGTTACAACTGTGTATTTACCTTCACTTTCTGCTTGTGCCGAGCTAGAGGGTCAAACAGTGATGAGAACTTAATGTCCTCCTGTATCTTTCCTGAGCATGCACATGACCTTTTAGGGTCTCAGGACTACATAGAAGCTTTCCAAAGCCCTAATCTCCACATCAATCTCACTCCCCAGTCTTTTCTCGCCAAATTTTCTGCATGACTATTGTTTACTTGAACTGATATTCTGTGTCCCAGTTAGGATAGGTAGTTTTTTTGCCCTTAGAATTTGGGAAAAATGTTATATTGATTTGAAACAATTCTTCCTATTTTTAATGAATGTATTTACTGCTGTAAAATTTTCTCTTAGCCTTACTGATTTTGCTTCCCCCAATTTTTATTATATTGTGTCATCATTTTTATTAATCCTAAATTTTCCACTTATTTTTGTGGTTTCCTTCTTTGACTCATTTGTTATTCAGAAGTATGTTGCTTAATTTCCATATAATTGTGGATTTCCCAAAGTTCTTGACGTCATTAATTTCTAATATTCTTTATGAACACCGTAGTTGGTATTATTTCAATCTTTTAAAATTATACTCATATTTGTTTTATGGGTCAGCTGATGATAAATCCCAGGGAATATTCCATGTGTACTTGAGAATAATGTACAGCCATGCATCTCTTAATGATGAGGATACATTCTGAAAAATTAATCATTAGGTGATTTTGTCATTATGTGAACATCTTAGATTGTACTTACACAAACCTAAATGGCTTAGCCTAACACACAGTTATTACTTCTATAAGCTGATACAGCATGCTTCTGTCTTACTGGATCACCATAAGATACACAGTATATCGTGGAGCAAAGCATCATTATGTGTCACATGACTGTATATTCTGCAGTTCCGTGTGCTGTATATGTCTGTTAGGGTTAGCTGGTTCATGGAGTTATCCAAGTCTTCTATTTCATTGATAATCTTTGGTCTAGTTATCCTATCATTACTGAAAATGGATATACAGCTGTTATCCAGCTGGAGTATCCAGCTATTATTGTTGAATTTTCTATTTCTCCTTTTATTTCTGTTAGTTTTTGATTCATGTATTCTTTTATTTTTATAAAGCATATATGTGCTAATTATTATATTTTTCTAATGAAGTGATACCTTTATTGTTATAAACTATCTCAAGTAAATTTTTGCTGTTGAAGTCTATTTTGCCTAATTTTAATATAACAATGCCTGTTTTCTTGTTGACCTTTCCATGCTTCCTTCTTTTCACTTTCATTCTATTTGTTTCTTTGGACACAAAATGAACGTTATATAGACAGTATATAGTTGTATCTTTTTTATTTTTTTAAACCCAGTCTAGCAAGCTCTGCCATTTGATTTGATTATTTAATATATTTATATCTAATGTTAGTATTGATATAATTGAATTTACTTCAACTGCTTTACTTTTGGTCTTGTGATTTTGTGTTGCTTTTTAATTTTTTTCTTATTTCTTTTGCATTAAGTAAATATTTTTTCTGACATTTTAATTTCTGTAATTTATTATTTTTTAATTTATTTTTAACTGGATTAACTAGGTCTTAACATGTACATTTTAACTCAGCACAATCTGCTTTATATTTATACTAACACAATTCCAATAAAATTCGGTAACATTACTTCTTTTTATTTTTATTGCTTTATTTTATTTTATTTTGAGACAGGGTCTCACTGTGCTCAGGCTGGTGTTGAACCCCTGAGCTGCAGCGATCCTCCCACCTCGGTCTCCCAGGAAGCTAGGACTACAGGCGTGAGCCACCGCGCCCGGCTGGTAACATTACTTCTATATAGGTCTATTTCCCTTTCCCTTTTATTAGCATTAATGACATAATCATTACCTCTCCATATGTCAGAAACTCAATAAATAAGTTATTACTTTAGATAATTCTAGTACATTAAAGAAACTGAGAGATTTAAGGAATAAATTACATAGTTAAAACTTTTATGGTATTAATCTTATTTTCCTTCTTGTTCACTTCATTTGTTCTTTTGGATTTGAGGTATTATCTATCTGGAATCGTTTTTATAGCACTGTAAAATTTTGCTCCCACTCAGTTTCATTGCTTTGATATTGTAGGGCCAATTTTACAATTATACACATATTTTTGTACAATTAATTTTTTAAATCAGTTAAGCTAGAAAGGAAAATACGCATTCATACTGTGTGATAATTACTTGTATTTGCTGGTGCTTTTTGCATTTTGATATGGATTCAATTTTACTGGCTGTGGTTATTTTTAGTCAGCCTGAAAAAATTCTAGTAGTTTTTGCAATATAGATCTGTTAGAAACAATTTTTTTCAGTTTTTGTTTATGTGCATTGTCTTTCTTTTACATTTATTTTTGATGGTAATATTTGCCGGATATATAATTCTTGGTTGATCGTTATTTTTCTTGGAGAAATGTATCAATATTTAAAAAGGAGCTGACAATTTAACAACAGTATATACATACACACCCAATATCAGAATATCTAAGTCTATAAAGCAATATTAATGAGAAAAATAGACAAAATACAAGAATATTATGGGACTTCAATACCCCACTTTCAATAATGCATATTCTTATAGCCCACAGGTATTATACATTCCTAGACTCTGAACTTCTCCAATGAAAATTTAATAAGAAGAACACAACTTGTTGTACAATAATTTGTTTGATGTCTGCCATTTTTACTAAATTTTAAGCTGCATGAAGGCAGAGGCTCAGTCTCCTGCTTGGCGTTTGGTTATTTGATTGTTCAATGTGATCCTTAAAACTCCGCAAGATTGAACAGAGAGATCACCTTCTGGAATTTCTGAATACAAATCACAAGAAACTTACCCTCCTCTGCAAAATGATGAAAATATTAGCAAAACAACTATATCCAATCATTTCACAATTCTGAAATTTGACACACTGGGACAAAAATGAAAAGTACCTATTCAAGATAAACTACAGAACTTTCTTAAGACAGCAATATTTGTGACATTTTAACATGGAGGTTTTTCCATCACCACTCACACCCAGTTCAGTGGAGACCAGTGATCTCTTTTGAGGCACCTTTAAAACCCCCATCTATATGCACCATCATGCTCACTGCAGCATCATTCACAACAGCCAAAATATGGAAATGAACAAAATGTTCTTCAGTGAATGAATGGGTAAAAAAAAATGTGGGATATTTACACAACAGAAGATCATTCAGCCAGAGAAAAGAAGAATATCCTCTCATTCGTGACAAAACATGGATGGTATTGAAAGACATTATGTTAAGAGGAATAAGCCAGACACGGAAAGAGAATTACTGTGTGATCTCACTTATACATGGAATCTAAAATAGTCAAACTCATAGAAATAAAGAGTAGGATGGTATTTGCCAGGGACTTGGGGGAGGGGCAATGGGATGATATTGATCAAGGAGTACAAAGTGTGTTATGCAAGATGAATAAATTCTGTAATCTAATGTACACAATGGGGATGACAGTTAATAATACTATATTGTGTGCTTGAAATTTGCTAAGTAGGTAGATCTTACATTACATTTTCTTAACACACACAGTTAACAATGTAGAAATAATATATATGTGTTATTTAACTATATGTTAGTGATCACTTCACAATATACATCAAAATATCAAGTACACCACGTGTGTGTGTGAGAGTGTGTGTATACAGTTTTTGTATGTCAATGATATCTTAATTAACCTATTAGAAAAACATAATATCCCTAGAGGAAAGTCAATATTTAGTACAAACAGCTTCCTGAAAAATCTCCCTCCCCAGTGTAATGAAAACGTATGATTTGACTCAGAGCTCAGATGAGCCATAAAATATAATGTGCAGAAAAAAACTGTGCATGAAAGTTCACAGTAGCATTATTCCCAATAGACAAAAATAAGAAACTACCTACCCTATGTCTATACACAAATTTATGAAATACAAACGCATGCAATGGAACATTATTCCTTGTTGAAAAAGAATGAAGCACTGATACATGCTACCAAACAGATAAATCTTGAAAAGATCAGACTAAGTGAAAAGTTTAGACTAAGCCAGTCACATAAAAGCACACACTATGTGCTTCTATATACATGGAATATCCTGAATAGGCATATCTAGAGAGAGAAAGTAGATTAATGTTGCCTAAGGCTGGGGAAGGGGCAGATATATATTTCACACATAAGTGAGATTATAACATTAATTCTCTTTCTGTGTCTTGATTATTTCTCTCAGCATGATGTCCTTCAACGCCATCCATGCTGTCACAAATGGAAGAATTTTCTACTTTTTTATAGCTGAATAAAAAAGTGACTGCTACCAAGTGTGAGTTTTTTGCATGACAAAAAATGTTTTAAAACTAGATGATGTGGATGTTTTCACAACTCTGTAAATATACTAAAACAATGAATAGTACACTCCAAAAGGTACAATTTTATAATATTTGTATTATATCTCAAAAAGCTGCTGAAAAAATAAATAAATTACTCTACATTGTGAAAGTAAAAATAACTTTTACTTCTCTATTACCAGATAATGTCATTAAGTCTTCAATTTGAAGCAGGCACAGCAGAGTCTGGATACATGGTTGACTTGATCCGTAAGAACAAAAAGGATGACACTTGCGAAACACAAATTAATTAGCGGAGTGACATTCACCAGCCACTACCTGGGATCATTAAAGGGCACCACATGAATAGTGAGGAGGAGAGGGTGGGAAAAGTTACAAAGGCGCTTAACAGGATAAGGATTCCTGGGGTGCTTCCGGCCTCAGGAGAGCAACTGAGAAAGATGTTCACCCTGTAAATGTGTTGTAGTCACTGCTGGTGTCTGTACAGGATGAAAACTACAGAGCCACTGGCCCAGCTCCTAAGTCCAAAGCCCAAAATACTATGAAAGGCTAAAAACTTACAAGGAATGAGGATTTTACTTTATTACAAAGTGCATAATAGAACCTTTTGCTTTGTGATGTCTTTACTGCTCCATTTTTCAAAAACATATCATATATAAGAAAATATATATTTAACATAAGTTGCAAGAACCAGCCCACACTATTCAGTTGGCCAATGTACTTGTTAGCTTTCAGTTTAAGCTCTGCCTGATGGGATTTTCAGGGGCAGATCACGATGGCCTGGGAAATTTCCAAAAGGCAGAAAGTGTCAAATGACATACTTCTGGTTACTCTGTGAAAATAAAACATAAGTTTACATCCAAAATGATTCCAGAAATGTTTCATCTCTAATGATTCCTTTGTTGAGGGACTATTATAGAGAGAATGACCAAGGCATTGGGTAATGTCGGGCAGATGACAATCTGATCTGTGGACCTGAACCTATATCCAGTGAAGTAAGGGTAGATATAATGATAAATAAGAGAACAATTCTGCACGATTCCAACTATAGTCAATAAGGAGATAATCCCTATTGCCAAATCCTGGAAGGCCATTCTGCCTGTTTAACAGACTGATAACGATATTGAGATTCACAGGGTCCTACAGAGAAACAACAGAGTGGTGTTACTTCATGGCTACTGAAGTCCATTATTCTCAACACAGAAAGTATTCACACTCACAAACACTGTTTGCTTTAAGAGGTGATGGTCTCAGTGTGACAGACACAACAGCAGTCAGTATTATGTGTGGAAGGGAAGCAAGAAAACCCTGAGATAAACTCTTGTCATTCTGTGACCTCATCTCCCCATAGAACTGCAATTATAATTTCATCTATAGTGGCAACGACAGTGCACACTAATCAAGTTGAGACTATATCAGAAAAATCCTATCTTTGTCATAAATCTCCCCAATAATTGGAAGTTTCTAATCAGCATCCTCAAGGACACCATTGGAGTGTTTGGTAGAGGCTCTTCTTTGTTCATGGTCCTTGGAGGCCGACAGGGTCTCATGGGAAAGAGAACAGGGAGTGCTGAGGCTGACACATAATGGAGTGGCAGTGAAGCGTGTGCTGTACAATGAACTGTGTGCTTCCCTGAGAAGGTCTTTTACCCAAAATCTAACATTTTGTTAATTCTTGGCTTCCTGAAATTCCCCTTTATTTGAGTTACGGGAAGAAAAAGGAGGCAACATGAAGAAACTAATAAGGGTGCATCGATGAATTAGATGTAGAAAACTGAACATGATATCATAAATTTTTACTAAAAATCATTGAAGAATAATTAGCAGAACTCAATGTACATTCATTTGGAAAACAAGATGATGTGGAAACTTTCTAGGAAACTTTCTAGGAAAATATTCTTTACCAATATGGACCCCTGTTTTGATTGAAAGTCTAAGCAGAATACTATCAATAGAAGCAGAAGAGTTAATGAAAGAGGCGTTTTAAGGATCAAGTGGTTTAACAGGGGGATTCTTCAGTCACTTTAGATAGCACATAAATCAATTCTTCCAACTCCATTCAAGAATATTACATTGGAAGTACAAATTCCAAATAAATAATAGAAATCAAACAATGATACCAAAATCTTCCAAATATTGTACAAAATACAACACTACAGAAAAATCTAATCTATGCCTACACATAGAAACATGTAAGGTAAAATACTTGCAAACAAATCCCAATTGATTAAAAGCAATATCTGAGCACAAAATACACTTTATGGCTGGAATTCTAGAGCAATTCCATATGAGGAAATCCACTGATAAGATTCATCATTTTCGTGGACATAAATGCAACAGTCACATGATTATGTTCATTGACGCAAAATGTCTATTTAGCAGAATTTGACATGTATTACTGTTAATTTAAAAGCATCAAAATTAGGAATTGATAGATCTTTTCACATTTGATAAAACAGTCTTTTTCATACTCATGGGAAACATGAGGGTGATTATTACCTACTGTTTTAAGCAACAATATTAAAAAGCACACTATTGCCTCTAGTACTCAATAAACTTGTGTTGAACCTTATCAAGGGCAATTGAAGGTGGCAGAGGAAATGAAAACAAATTTGTAAGACTCAATATGTGGATGATATGATGATATATCTGGAAACACAAAGGCATTGGTAGAAAAAACCTTATACAAAAAAGTTCTGTAAAATAAAACAATATGATGCTCATGCAAAAAATAAGTAGCCTTTTTCATTGGTACTAAAGTATTTACTATAATAAATGAAATATATTTACAATTTATACAAATGTTTAATCTTCAACAAAGATACCAAAAACAAAGAGTTCACAAGATGTAAAACCAAGAAACAAGTTCATTAAAGACACCACTGCTCCACAAAGGACAGAACATAAGGTGAACTGCAAGGAAAAGAAATGTAATCTCACACCTGGGCAAGACATGATTAACAGATCTTCCAGAAAGAAAAGAACAGGGTCTAACGCAGGTCAGCACATTCTATTCCTCAATCCCACAAGCCTCTGTTCACTTGACCTTGGTGCTCCATTGGTCTAGGTACATGGGTGGCCTTCTGTTGATCAACTCACCGCAATTTCTTTGTAGACTCAAAGTAGTTTTGTGTCAAGGTTTGGAAACAGGTTTACTTGTATATGATTTCTTTCTTTTAAAGTGACAACTTTTATATTTCTACAAATTCAAAACATTTTGGCTCAATTCAGCTATGAATGTCAAACCACAGGTTTTCTGTAGATGACTTCATAGACTGTAGACTTCTTGTCCCCTGAGCCAGTGGCTATGTACTTATCATTCACAGAGATGTCACAGCTAAGGACTGATGAGGACTCTTTGAACTGTAATACACTGGCTCCACAGAGGGTCCCCGAAGCATTGAGGGGATTGTCTTTTCCGGTACTCACAAACCACTTACCACAATAAGCAACCTTCAGGGACAGCACACAGCTCTCACAGAGGTGCAGCTGGTACTCTTTGGGCTCTTTTACTGGATTCTCTCCATGCCCATGGCCAGCCACTCCCCCATGGGGCAACATGCCAGGGAGAAGATCTGGGAGGTGAGGTAAAGTTGTTCTGCTGCAGCTGTCATCTCCCACTCAGGTCCCAGGATCTGACTGTGCTGTCCAAACCCTCCTCCAGAGCTTGGTGCCATCATTACAATGTCAGTACAGCTGGTTCCATCTGTATGGCCCTGGTTTGTCTCACTAGCATCTGGTTGTGCAGGTCCATGACGGTGACATTGCCATTGCAGGGCAAGAAGCGGATCTCAGGATCAGGGTTAATGGACAGAGCATAGCAGGCAGTGGTTGAGGATGTCGGCTCTGCCTTGATG
>CM052445.1:65029242-65062467 GCA_028533085.1 Varecia variegata | reverse complement strand
TTGTTCACGAAGAATTTACATTAAAATTACATAAGCCATTGATTGGCTGTATTTTGTTTTGTTTATCACAATTTCTAAAATCATGAAGAGGCCGGGCAAGGTGGCTCACGCCTGTAATCCTAGCACTCTGGGAGTCTGAGGCGGGTGGATCGCTCAAGGTTAGGAGTTCGAGACCAGCCTGAGCAAGAGCGAGACCCCCATCTCTACTAAAAATAGAAAGAAATTATCTGGCCAACTAAAATATATATAGAAAAAATTATCGGGGCATGGTGGTGCATGCCTGTAGTCCCAGCTACTTGGGAGGCTGAGGCAGTAGGATCGCTTAAGCCCAGGAGTTTGAGGTTGCTGTGAGCTAGGCTGATACCACGGCACTCATCTAGCCTGGGCAACAAAGTGAGACTCTGTCTCAAAAAAAAAAACAAACAAAAAAAACCCCTGTGTTTCTAGAGACATCCCACCTAGCTACCTATAGTTGTTCTACAAGTTATAAAAAGGTAAATATAAGCACAACAATAAAAAATCCTTCTGAACTACACTTCACCCTTTTTTGTATTGCTCCTATCTGTCTGTATTTAGCTTTTATTTTATATATTTTCTTCTTAAAATCAAGTGATAGGGGAAAAAAGAGAAATACAAAGACCAGGTCTTTGATCTGAATCCTGCTTGGAATTTGGGGACATTTATTACTTGACTCCCAGGGTATTATTGTGAAGATTAACTCACACACTGTGATGTTCCCAGCACAGAGCTCTGTAACATACTTGTGAGCACATGGTACCTGCTCAGTAAACACTGCATTAACACATGTGTGCATGTTGTTTTACAAATGAAGACTCACTCAGGCATTGCTGCCTTCTTCAGCCTTCTGTAAACTTGAATTGGCCAGCAAGGAATGTGAACTTTTAAGATAGTATTTGTGTTGTGGTAAGAGTGTAAGGTGTAAGGGACTCTGTGTGCTGTGCCTGCTGTCTCTAGCTGAGTGCTACTGATAATGGGTCTAGGGAGAACATCATCCCCATTAAGAGGGACTTGTTATAGAAGCCAATTCATAGACCCCTTCCAAACCTGCTGAACCACATTACTGAAAGTGGGGCCCGCAATCCCCAAAAATTTATATGCACATTGAAGCTTGAGAAACAAGACTTAGCTAAGAGGTTCTCAGCCCAGGCTTATGGTTAAGATCACGTGGCCAGTTTGAAGACATACAATTACCTGTGCCCTCTGCCACAGATTCTGTTTTCTGTGATTAAATTCAGATTATAATTTAATTTTTCCCACTCATATCACAGTGGTAATTATGGTCCATCTGTGATCATTGACACCTCATAACAGTTTGTCCCATGACACCTGATGGTAGCTTTATTCACTTGGTTAAGGTGTTCTCGGCAAGATTCCTTCTCTATAAAGTTTGTTCTTTTTCTATTTGTCATTAATGCTATCTTGGGGGAATTTACTGAGTGGTGTGTTTAAGCAATCACATATAGTGCAAAAACTCCCTTCTTTTTAGTTTCTACTTCCTCATAGCTTGCTTTGGAGAATAAACTATCTCATATTTGTTAACTTGAGATACTGCTTTTGAAATTGGTAGATTTAAAACAGGTCTCAGTTTTGTACATTTCTATTTTATTTTCCTCTCATGTCACAAACATATGTTTCTTTATTCTCTGTATTTTCAGAGAAAACGAAGAATTAACATATAAGTAATATGTTGAGCATCTTAAAACTTGAAAATGTAACAGAGCACGTAGAATAAATGAAACAAATTGATATTGTGTGTGGTGCTCTCCATAGTTTGTCTAAAAATCAACAGAGATCTATAATTTTTTTATAATTAAATATATTTCTTTAAACAAAAATGTTCTACTCTATCATATTTAATGTGTACATAGGTACCATTTCTATGTATTTGTGTGCATAAAATATAACATTATTTTATCAATTTTGTGTTGCTGTCTTCTTAACTTGTTTTCATTACTCTTCTCAGTTAAGAAATCTACCCTGAACATTCTGTTGGGGTTGTCTCTGTATATTGGCCTGTATGTCCTTTTGAGATAAATTCTAAGTCAGATAAATTGGGGTAAAACCCAAGCTCTACTCTTTACTGGATAATTGGCAAAATACTGTCATAAAATAAGAATATTGTTATTTTTCTTATAAATTATTTTTGTGGTTTTAAGCATTAATATATGAAAAACTGCTAGAATGACATCTAGTATACAGTAAATGTTCAAAAGGGATTGCTGCTATTCTTGCTGTTATGTTATAATTTATATATTTCATGAAACTCTCAATTCTGTGTCTTCCATAAATCTTTCCCTCAGTGTTCTATCTCTGCTGTTCAAAAGTGTGGCTTTAAGACCTCGGGCATTGGCATCACTGGTGAGCTTGTTAGAAATGCAGAATCTCAGGCCTCACCCAGATCTACTGAATCAGCATCTGCGTTATAACAAGACCTACGGTTCATTGTTGTACCCAATCAAATTTGAGAAATGTGCTTCTCACTCACCATGACTTTCCATCTGAGGAGTAGACACAACTGATTCTGTATGATGTAAATATAGCACTCGAAAATGTATATTTCTGTTGGTGATGCTTTAGTTTTATATTTTATATTCTATATAAACATAGTATCTACACTAATTTTGTGGATGTTATGTCATTCTCCTTCCACAGAGGTAGAGAATGCCTTAAGGAATGTTAGTGTGTTAAAATGTATATTCTTGTGTAATTCAGGTCACTCATACATGTCAGAGCCAGTACTCTTAACTCTCCCTCATTTTCTCTTGGGTCAAATTAAGAACTCTGCCCATGGCCACTTGTTCATTTGTTTATTTATTTATATTTTTTATTTTTTTTCAGGGGCTGTTGACATTCAGTTATGTGACTGTAGAATTCTCTCTGGAGGAGTGGGAATACCTGGATCCTAAGAACTCTGCCCATGGCTACATGGCCAATGTGTTATTTATTGATTTATTTTTATTTCAGGAACTGTTGACATTCAGGGACGTGGCCATAGAATTCTCTCCAGAGGAGTGGGAATACCTGGACCCTGCTCAGCAGAATCTGTATAGGGATGTGATGTCAGAGAACTACAGAAACCTGGTCTCCGTGGGTGAGAATAACTTACCTCTAGAATATCTAATATACTGCAAGGGTTTTATTTCTTTTCTTTGCAGAATGTATCTTGGGATTTTTCTGCTTTGTATGAATGAGTTTCAGATTCCTGTTTTCAGGAAAAATAATTGGGGGATTGTTAATGTACAAAAAAAATCTTTATGTTTGACCTCATTATTTACCTTCTTTCTTGAGGCAGTTTGTAGGTTTCACTCTATTTTAGTGGTGATTCTAGAAATTCAGTGATATAAAATATTGTTGTCTATACCTTAAAATACAATTCCTTCTTTTAATTTGTGATTCAGTCATACTTGAAAGTGAAGCACAGGATCCACAAATTTAAAATGCTTCCTAAGTATTCTACGGGTGCTGTTGGAAAATAGTACTTAAAAAAATAATCTTCTAGAATCTTCTGTAATATTCTCTCTTCTTTACTGAGTACAATGGTAAGTTGAAAATTGAAGAATCCCAAGAAAAATTGATGGGTTTTTTTCTAATAACTAGAACTTGCTGTCTCTAAGCTGGACTTGGTCACATTGTTTAAACAACCGAAAGAACCCTGGAATGTAGAAAGAGAGGAAACAGTAGCCAAACACCCAGGTAGGTGGGAGTGAATGAAGCAGATGACACAGGTGATAGGTCCAAAGGACAAGGAGGAAGCTAGACCTTAAATTGTGCATTAAGAAGCTCTGGTACAATGAAACTAATTTTTGGGAAGCCTAGATTTATTTCACTTCATCTCACAGAAAAACATCTTCTTTCTCATGCTCTTATATTTGAGGATTGCTTCTCCTTAAGATTGTGAAAAATACTATCTGAGGACTCCCTTTTCCCTTCAGTGATCTTCCATCAAATTCACAGTGAGAGCCAAAGTCCTTCCTCCCCTTGGCCTGTGAGGGCCTACATGATCTACTCATCCATTCCCTTGGGGTCCTGGGAAAATCTGTGCATATTTCTGACTGCCTCTATGTTAACCCATTTTTTAAGTTCTGTTTTTGCCTCATGTCAGAACTGTGAACATAGTGGTGGACATGGTCATATTTGGTTCAGAAGTCCCAGAAATGCTTTAGATAGATATAAAATATTTTCTGTTTTATTAATTTCCAATGCTATGGAGGTTTCCAAGGTGATAATACAGAAATTAATTCTCTGTAATTTCATCAGAGTAGAAAACATCCCCTTTAATTAAATATTAAATTACATAATAAATATTTAATTAGATATTTAATTTTAAAATATTTATTTAAAAATTCTAATCATATATTTTACATTAACAGTTGCTTTTTCCTGGCCTGAACTAGAAATTTAAACTGTATATGCACCATTTCCACATGTGTATAATAGTTGAATGTACTACTTGCCATATAGAGTTCTTAACTAAAAATTGTTTATGGGGAGCTTAGAACATTGTCCAGCATATGCTAACATGTTGACTGTTACCTTATATCTTTTTTTTTTTTTTTTGAGACAGAGTCTCATTTTGTTGCCCGGGCTAGAGTGCCATGGCGTCAGCCTAGCTCACAGCAACCTCAAACTGCTGGGCTCAAGCAATCCTTCTGCCTCAGCCTCCCAAGTAGCTGGGACTACAAGCGTATGCCACCCTGCCTGGCTAATTTTTTCTATATATTTTTAGTTGTCCAGCTAATTTCTTTCTATTTTCAAAAGAGATGGGATCTGGCTCTTGCTCAGGCTGGTCTCAAACTCCTGAGCTCAAACGATCCACTCGCCTTGGCCTCCCAGAGTGCTAGGATTACAGGCGTGAGCCAGTGTGCCTGGCCACCTTATATCTTAATAATTACCATTTTACAATTTTGTTTGGTTATGTATGCAGCTTACCAAGAATATTTCCTCTGTGTTTATTTGTTCATTTGTGTGTTTATTCTTTTTTTCTTCCTGACATGTGCATTTATTTTTACAATATAAATTTTGTTTTTGAGATGTACATCTTGGTGATTTGATATATGTATACGTTATATAATAACACAATGAACTTAACACATCCATCATTTCACATAGTTGCCAAATTTTGGTGGGTGAGAACACTTAAGGTCTAATCTCTTCATCTACTTAAGGGAGTATGATTGAATCTGAAGTATACAATATGGTACTGTTAACTATATTCACACTGTTGTACATTATTGAGAGTACTGTTGGTCTTGCTAGCAAAATAACAGCTAAAAATCCATTCTATAAACTCCCTCTGTGTGTGTGTGTGTGTGTGTGTGTACTGACAAGCACCCTGCCAGGTTCTGTTTTCACAACATCTAATAATAAAAGGAGCCCAACAGACGAAAAGAAAATATAAATCTTTCTCTTTACATTCACCAGCTCACTGTCTTTTAGAATTTATAGCCTCAAGGAGTTCCTGAGGAGTCCTGAGTGGACAGCAGGAGGGCCAAACTCCAGGCCTCAGTTTCCTGCCTAAAACCATACCTCAGGGGCAAGATCACATCCCCAGTGATAAGTCTGACTACATTTCAGAGATAACCAAGTCTCCAGAAAGAAACAAACAAAAAAGCACTAGACGGACAAGCTGAGGTCTCACAGCTGCCTCCTGCTAATTTTCCACAGCCACTTCTGTTTCAACTGACATCACTATTTTTTTTCCTTTCTCTTGGTCCCCATGAAAACCAATTTCCTGGCCTTGGCAAGATACCTCCCTTTTCTTTTGGGCACCTCGCCATACAACTCCCCTCTCACTTTTTCCCTTTATTTCCCTTTTCTCTTGCTCACTTTTTCGCTCTATTTCTTTCCTCCTAAAAGATAAAATAAATTTTTTACGTATATATACTAATCTTTATCTGAAGAAATCTTTCCCTAAAACTCATGTACACTAGCTCTCCACCTGAACAATTATATCCCCAGAATTTATTCCTCTTGTAAATGGAAGTTTGTACTCTTTGACAAGTATCTCCCCATTTTTACCACTCCCCAGTGTTGGCACCCACCATTCTCCTCTCTAATTCTATGATCCCTACTTGTTTATATTCCACAAATAGCTCATATCATACAGTAATTTATTTCTCTATTTTATTTCAGTTACCATAATTTCCACCTGGTTCCTCCATCCATGTTGTCACAAATGGCAGGATTACCTGTTTTTCTTATGGCTGCAGAATACTCTACTATATCTTGTGAATAATCTATAAATATAGGAGAGCAGATACGTACCTGTTTCTATTGCTGGTTTTATTTCCTTTGGGTATATATCCAGAAGTGAGATGGAAGATTGGATGGTATTTCTGTTTTTAATATTTGAGGAGCCTCCATACTGCTTTCCATAATGGCTGGATCAATTTACATTCCCTCTGACATTGTAGAAGAGTTGCCTTTTCTTCTCACCTTTGCCAACATTTATTATCGCTTGACTTTTTTATAATAGTCAGTAAAAGAAGTGTGAGGTAATATCTCATTGTGGTTTCACTTGCATTTTCATGATGCATAATTATGTTGAGCATCTTTTCATAAACCTATTTGCCACTCTTACGTCTTCTTTGGAGAAATATCTACTCGGGTTCTTTGCACATTTTAAGTCAGATTTACCTTTTTTTTTTTTTTTTTTTTTTTTGCTATTGAGTTGAGATCCCTATATATTTTAAATATTATACATTTATCAGATATATTTTCTCCCAATCCTTATGTTGCTCTTTTATGTGTTTTTTTTTTTTCTTTTGCTGTGCAGAAACTTTTTAGTTTGATGTAGTCTTACTTGTTTTTGGTTTTTGCTTTTGTTGCTTGTAGTTTTTTGGTGTGATATAAAAAAAACATATTACCAAGCTAATGTCAAGGAGAGTGTTCTCTATGCTTTCTTTTAGAAGTCATATAGTTTCTGGTTTTACATTTAATGTTAATCCATTTTGAGTAGATTTTTGCATATGGTATGAAGGTACAATTTAATTCTTGTACATAGGGATAGCTCCTTTTTATCATCATTGATTGAAGAGACTATGCTTTCTTTTTTGTGTATCTTGGTGTCCTTGTCATAACCTAGTGGACTGTATACTCGTGGGTTTATTTCTGCTATCTCTAATCTTTTCCATTGGTGTTTGTTTTTATGTCAGTACCATACTCTTGGTTAGTATAGCTTTGTGATAGTTTGAAATCAGGAAGTGTGAAGACTCCAGCTTTGTTCTCTCTCAAGATTTTGTTGGCTATTTGGAGTCATTTGTGGTTTCATGGAAATTTTTGAATTCTTTACTATTTCTGTGAAAAGTGCCATTGGAATTTTAATAGGGATTGTAGATTGCTTTGTATAGTATGGACATTTTATATTATTTCAATTTATGAACAAGGAATATCTTTTCATTTATTTGCATCTTCCATTTCATTCATTAATGTTAGATTTTACTGAACAAATCTTTTCACCTGTTTTATCAAATTGAGTCCTAAGAATTTTATAGTATTTAATTCCATTGTAACTGAGATTGTTTTCTTAACTTTTTTCACAGATAGTTTATTGTTAGTATATAGAAATGCAACTGAGTTTTGAATGTTGATTTTATCACCTACAACTTTAGTCAATGGGTTTAGTAGTTCTAACTTTTTTTGATATAATCTTTGCAATTTTCTATATATATGATCCTTCATCTACAAACAGAGAGAATTTTACTTCTTCATTTCTGATTTGAATGCTTTTTGTTTCTTTTTCTTACTTAATTGCTCTGGCTTGATCTTCCAGTAATATGTTGAATAAAAGTGGTGAGATTAGGTTTCTTTCTCTTGTTTCTGAGACTAGAGAAAATCTTTTAACATTTCACTGTTGAGGATAACGGTACCTGAGGGCTTGTTATATAAGACCTTTATTATGTTGAGGTAGATATCTCTGTATGTATATTGTTTCAAGGTTTTATTATAAATGTGTATTGAATTTTGTCCAATGCTTTTAATAAATCAGTTGAGATAATCATATGATTTCCATCTTTTCTGTTTTTGCATTATATCATTTTTATTGATTCGTATATGTTGAAACATCCTTGCATCCCAAGTGTAAATCCTACTTGTTCATGGTGTATGATCTTTTTAGTGTGTTGATAAATCTGGTTTCTAGTATTTTGTTGAGAATTTCTGCTTGTATCTTCATCAGAGATAATGGTTCAGGGTTTTCTTTCTTGTAGTGACTTTCTTCTGATTTATACAATATGTTGTCATATAATTGTTCACATTATGGTCTTATTATACTTTGTATTTCTGTGATATCAGTTCTGATGTCTCATCTTTCATTTATAATTTTTTTCGGTCCTTTTTTGTTACTTTTCCTTTGGTTTTTCTAGCCAAAATTTTTCAATTCTGTTTTCTTTAAATAACTCAACTATTGGTTACTTTGATCTTTTCTTTTGTTTTTCTAGTTTTTATTTATGACATTTTTTATCTAATTATTATTATTTTCTTTATTATGCTAACATTGGGATTATTTTATTCTTACTGTTTAAATTCCTTGAGTATTAAAGTTAAGTTATTTCAGAACTTTTTCTCTTAATGTCAAAAGTTATCATCATAAACTTATCTTAATAATACTTTTGTATCCTAGACGTCTTCATTCATTGGTGATGCTTTGAATTTCATTTGTCTCAAAATACATTTTGATATCCCTTTGGATTTCTTCTTTGACCCATTGGTTACTCAGGGGCACTTTTTTTATTATCCACATATTTGTGAGTTTCCCAATTTTCCTTGTGCTGTTGATTTCCAGTTTTATTAATATGCCGTTGTGATATGAAAGAAAAACTTAATATACTTTTAATCTTCTTGAATTTGAAAAGACTTTTTTTTTGTCCAAACTATGCTCTATTTAAAGAATATTCCATGTGTTATGGAGTAGAATATGTATTCTCATAATGTTGGATGGAATGTTGTTATCTCTGTCTGTTAGTTCTCTTTGGTCTATAGTGTTTTACAAGTGTACTCTTTTCCTATTAATTTTCTAAATGACCTCTCCATTGTTGTAAGTAGGGTACTGAAATCCCCTTTATTGTTGTATTTCTGTTTATTTCTCCCTATAATTCTGTTAATGTTCAGTTTATGTATTTAGGAGCTGTGTTGCATACATATGTAGGTTTAATTGTGTATGCTCTTGAAAAATTAACTTCTTTGTAATTATATAGTGAATGATTTTTATTTTTGTGACAGATTTTTCCTAGAAGTGTATTTTGTACAACATAGGTATAACCATTCCTGCCCTCTTTTGTTTATAATTTGTATGGGATATTGTTTTCCATCCCTTCACTTTTAGCCTATTTGTCCTTAAAACCAAAGTGTTGTTTGTAAGCAGCATAATTTTGGATTTGAGGTTTTTAAAAAAATCCATTCACCTGCTCTGTTTTATTCCATTTTTGCTACTATGACAAGATACCACAGACTGGTAATTTATAAAGAATATGAGTTTATTTGGCTCATGATTCTGAAGGCTGGGCAGGGGAAGACCATGATACTGGCATCTGGTAAAGAACTTTGTCCTGCAATATAACATGAAGGAAGGCCAAAGAACTGAGGGAGAGAGAGGGTGTGCATTAGAGAGAGCTTTTTTTTTTAATAGCAGACCTATGCTCATGATAATTAACACTCCTATGATAAAAAAAGAAAAACATTATTGACTCTCTTTGCCCTTATAGCCTAATTACTTCTTAAAGATCCCACTTCTTTTTCTTTGTTTGTTTTCTAAAACAGAGTCTCACTCTGTCACCCAGGCTAGAGTGCCATGGCATCAGCATAGCTCACAGCGATCTCAAACTCCTGGTCTTACTTAAGCAGTCCTCCTGCCTCAGCCTCCTGAGTAGCTATGACTACTGACATGCACCACTATGCCCAGCTGATTTTTTTTATTTTTAGTAGAGATGGGGTCTCACTCTTGCTCAGGCTGATCTCAAACTCCTGACCTCAAGTGATCCTCCTATGTTGGCCTCCCAGAGTGTTAGGATTACAAGCATAAGACACCTACCCAACTGGTCCCACTTCTTAATTCCACCATATGGCAATTAGATTTTACCATAAATTTTAGAGACAACAATCAGTCTATAGCAGTGTCTTTTCATTGGATAATTTAGTGTCTTTATATGTGAAGTATTCATGTGAGGTAAGGACTTTCTATTGTAATTTTGTTTATTCTATCCATTTTATAGTGTTTTGTTTCTCTATTAATACTATTTGCCCTTCTTTTTAACTTTTTTTTGCCCCTGCCCCCTGTTTTTTAACTTTTTTGATTTGTTTTTGTTGTTGGTATATGCTTTAATTACTCTCTCTCTTTTTTTTTTCTGTATTTTCCTGGTGTTATTTCAATTATTTTCCTAGTGTTATTACGTTATAAGACTTACATACAACACGTGATACTTATAACAGTCTAGCTTAGGTCTAGCATAAGATAAATTAATTTCTTTGTATAGAAAAAATTCAACAGATTTTGTACTATTTATGTTACACTTTACACCGTTTTGTATTGTATAGCCATTAAATTATTGTGGTCATCTTCATTTTTAATAGTGTCATTTTGTACTTTTTATTCTAGAATTAAAAGTGATTTATGCATCATCATTACAGTATTAGAGTATTCTGAATTTTCCATTGTATTTAGCGTCTCCAGTGAGATTTTATATATGTTTTCATATTGTTAGTTACCATTCTATCATGTCATGTTGAAGAATTCCCTTCAGCATTTCTTGTAAGACAGGTATAGTAGTGATGAATTTCTTCAACTTTTTTTGTATGGGAATGTCTTGATCTCTTCTTCATTTCTACAGGACAGATTTTTCAGATATAGTCTGTTTAGTTGTCAGGGTTTTTTTTTTTTTTCCCTTCCTTTGGCACTTTGAATATATGGCCTCACTTCCATCTGGCCTCCAAGGTTTCTGCTGAAAAAAATCTGCTAATTTTATAAAAGTTCTGTTATATTTGAAGACTGATCTCTTGCTGTTTTTAATCTTGTCATTTTTGTCTTTGTATTTTTCCAATTATAATGTATCCCTACATTATAACATATCTCTGCTTTAGGTATTTTGAATTTAATGAAACTGAATGTCCACATATTTTTTCTAGATTTGGGGAGGTTTTTTTTTTTTTTTTGAGACAGAGTCTCACTTTGTTGCCCGGGCTAGAGTGAGTGCCATGGCGTCAGCCTAGCTCACAGCAACCTCACAATCCTGGGCTTAAGCGATCCTACTGCCTCAGCCTCCCGAGTAGCTGGGACTACAGGCATGTGCCACCATGCCCGGCTAATTTTTCTATATATATTTTTAGTTGGCCAGATAATTTCTTTCTATTTTTAGTAGAGACGGGGTCTCGCTCTTGCTCAGGCTGGTCTCGAACTCCTGAGCTCAAACAATCCACCCGCCTCGGCCTCCCAAGTGCTAGGATTACAGGCGTGAGCCACCGCGCCCGGCCTAGATTTGGGGAGTTTTAAGACACTAAATTTTAAATAATCTTTTTTCTCTTTATCCCTCCTTTGAAAATCAAAAATGCATATATTTGTTCACTTAATGATGCACTCTCAGATCCATATCTTTCTGTACTCTTTCATTTTTTTCTTTGTTATTGGCTATTTTCAAATGACCTTTCTTTGAGTTTGCTGAAGTTTTATTCTGAATAATTGAGTTTCCTCCAAAAGCTTTCTATTACATTTTTCAGTTCTGCCATTGTGTATTTCAGCTGTAGGATTTTTTTTATCGTTTGTATTTCTCTATTAAAATTCTCATTTTGTTATGCATTGTTTTATGATTTTTTAAGTTATCTATCTGTGTTCTTTTGTATCTCACTGAGATGAATTCTTTGTCAGCCAGTTCTTAGATCTTCATTTTTTTAGAGATGATTACTGGAGCTTTATTAGTTTCTTTTATTGGTGATTATATCTGCCTGATTCTTTATGGTCTGTATATCCTTGGTTTCTGTCTTTGAATCTGAAGGAGCAAACACCTCTTCCAGTCATTATAAACAAGTTTTGGGAGGTAAATACCTTCTCCTATTGAGTACCTGGCCTGATGAGATTTTTTTCTGAGATTGTAGTTGAGTGAGGTTGGAGTCAAGTAATATGACTGTTACTAGGTCTGCAGTGGGTTCCATGGTTGGCAGACTTGTTATGAAAACATCAAACAGTCATGGATCCTGGCTATTCCTTGGGAAGAGTAAATTTTTTTCAGGATCTTGATAAGTAGGACTTGTGGTGAGACAAGAAACTGCAGTTGTTTCTGCAAATGCAGCACTGTTATGATGTATGTGGACAGGTTTGGCTCCTGGTGGGTCTCTAGGAGTTCTCTCACTCAGTCATGAGACAGGTCCTTGGATGGGCAGGACTGATCCCTGATTATAGCTGAGAGGGGCTGGAACTGATGTATAGGGCTTCTGTAGTATACACAGCTGACAGCAATGTCTTCAGGTCCGTCTCTGGGTCCATGTCATGTCTCCTTCCAATGTTTTGGGTGAGCAGGACTGCTTCTAGACTTTGGCTGACATGGGCTGGAGCTGGTTAACAAGGCCATTTTAAGATTCACAATAAGATTTTTGTTAGCAGGCCTCCCTCTATGGAAACAAATGCGTGTGCTTCCAGACATATGTCAGATTGAGCAAAATGGGTCCTGGACTGTGGCTGAGGAAAGGTTTCAGTGCCACTTCAAGATCAACTTTGAGATCAATATTGGTGATTCTGCATTCAGGAATACAGATGAATGTTTCTCCCTGATAATCTCTGTGAAAGCAGGATTTCACATACAATGGCTGAGAAGTGAAAAGGGTGGGTTTTAGGTTGATTTAGTTGCCAAAGATAGGACCAAGATCTGCAAGCCTGTTTACCTGAGACACAGGTGGATATGAATCTTCCTATGTATCTTTGCTGATGGTGCTAGTGGCAGGACCAAGGTTAAATGGGCTATAGCTAAGTCTACAGTGGGATGTGGTCATTTTTTATTCTGTTGGCAGGACTATTACTGGCAAGTCTACCACTATGTCGTGGTCCAGCTCTCTCGAAATCATCCTCTTCAATCTTGGGCTCCACCAAGGTATCACAGACTCTGGCCTGGATCCCCAAACTCCCATGAAGCCTCCCTTGTTTGGGCATGGCTATCACATTATGTTGTGGGGGGTATGAGAGGGAGACCTCCTATTCTGTCATTTTGATTATGACACTCTCCTATATGTTTCACTTTCTGAAATGTTACCTATCAAATTTGCCCATGTTTGTTAGATTCAAAAGTTCTGAAATAAAATGCTAAATTTACATGTTACATAAGAAATAAATCAGATTACTAGTGGGCACCACATATTTATTAAAATGTTTGGTTTTAAGTTCAAGTTTATTGCAGGCAAAAAGGGATCATTAAAGTTTACATCCATTTTTCTCAGCTTATATTTAAATGATGGCATAATTTAATCCTAAATATTTAATTTTCATTTGAGTAATTCACACAATATTTTACAACATTTATGTTGTTCCTTCATTTGGAAATGTCAAGATTTTCTTAGCTTCCAAAGGCTATATTATTGCAATTAGAAAAGAGAAGGAATTAAAGTCATTCAAATGGGAAAGTATGAAGACAAATTGTCCTTGTTTGTAGATAAAATAATCTCATATTTTAAAAATCCTTAAGACTACACCACACAAAATAAACTGTTGGAATTATTAAAAATCTGTAAAGTTCCAAAATACCAAATCAATATAAAAAAATAGCATTTCTGTACAATAATGGTAAACGAAAAAAGAAATTTCAAAATTTTGTATTAAAGACACAAAAAATAAGTCCGTTTTGAGTTCTTGTTTGTATATAGTACAAGGTAAGGTCCAACTTCAGTTTGTCCAATTTGGATTTCCAGTATTCCTAACCTTATTTTGTGAAGATACTGTCCTTTCCTCATTGTGATATTTTTGAGCCCTTGCAGAGCATAAGTTGACTATTTACATGAACGTTTACAGAGGCTTTCTAATCTGTTTCATCATCTGTCTGTATTTATGCAAGTACCACACTGTTTTGAATACTGTAGCTTTGTAATATGTTTTGAAATCAGAAAGTATGATGCCTCTAACTTTATTTTTCTATTTCAATATTTGCTTGATCCTTTGAGATCAAACATTTTTTTTCTTCCAGTTAATTTTTGCTGTAGAGATCAAACATTTTTGATCCCTTGAGATTCCATAGGAATTTTAGAATATTTTAACACTTGTGCAAAAACTTCCATTGGTATTTTGATAGAGATTTCATAAAATCTGTAGATCACTTTGGCTAACATTGACATATTAACAATATTAAATCTTTTAGCTCTTGAACAAAAAAGTGTTTTCAAGGGTTTATTGTTGTTTTTGTTGTTTAATTTCCACATAGTTGTGGACGTATGACTTTTGTTTTGGTTTTTACTTCTAGTTTTATTCTACTGTAGTCAGAAATAATATTTTGTGTGATTTCTATATGCATAAATTTATTGAGACTTTTTTTGTGGCTTACCAGATTGTCTATATGGCATAATGTGTTGGATGTGCTTAAGAATAGTGTTTATTCTGCTGTTGATGAGTGGGGAGTTCAGTATAAGATTTTTAGCTGTAATTGATCTATAGGGTTGTTCAAGTCTTCTGTTTACTTTTTGTTCTTTTGCCTGTTTATTTCTTTTCATTAAAGTGTGGTATCAAATTATCCTACTATTATTGTGCTGCTCTCTGATTCTTGCTTCAGTTCTATAAAAGGTTGCTTCATATATTTGGAGCTGTGATGGTCAGTGCATATGTATTAATTAATACTTGTGATAGGTTCCTAATCAATGGACTCGTTCATCGTTATATAACGTCTTTTGTTCCTTGTGGCAATTTTTGATGTAAGATATTTTTTCAATGTGAGAGTATTTGACATTGCATTCACTACCATTTTTCAATTCTTTTCCTTTCAGTCTATGTGTGTTCTTATATCTAAATTGACTCTTTTGTAGAAAGCATAGACTTGGATCTTATTTCTTGAATTTATTCAGACAAAATATGATTGATTTAATTCATTTATATGGAAAGTATATACTGAAAGGGAGTGATTATTGCATTTTATTTATTTCTGTAAGTCTTACAGGTATTTTGTTCTTGTTTTCTTTTACTGTCTTTCTTTGTGTTTTGTTGATTTTTGTAGTGACATGGTTTGATTCCTTTCTCATTTCCTTTTGTGTATCTACTACATTCCTGTTAAGTTTTTTTTTCTGTAAACCCCAAGAGCATTGAGATGTGTATCTACTATAGATATTTTCTTTGTGGTTACCATAGATATTAAATAAAACTTCTGAAAGTTATAACAAACAATTTTAAGCTGAAAACATTAATTCCATTCAAAGTCCCTGCCTTTTTTTATCCCCAGTTTAATTCTGTTGATGTCACAAATTAATTTTTACATTGTGTATCCGATAACACAAATTTATGGTTATTTAAGGGTTTGTCTTTTCAAATCTATAGCAGAATTGTTAATAGAAGTATTTTACCATCATTATGATAACACGGAATACCAAATTATATATGCATATAATTACATTTACCATAGAACTTTATATATTCACATCACCATGTGGCTAATATTTTACATTTCAATGTGAAGAATTGACTGTCTTTAGAAATTTGTGCAGGGTATGTCTCTTGAGTATACATTTTTTAAGATTTCTTGATATTTGAAATTTTTTGTTTTTAACTAATTTTTAAAAGACAGTTTTGCCAGAAATAGTGTTCTTGGTTGGTAGTTGTCCTTTTTTTAGCACTTTGAATGTATCATACTATACCTTTCTGGCCTGCAATGTTTTTTTTTGCTGAAAAATCTGTTGATCATTTTATAGGAGTACCCTTGTACATGCCAAGTACTTTTTTGTTTGTTTGTTTGTTTTGTTTTGTTTTTGCTGATTTCAAGATTCTGTTAGTAACTTTTAAATCTTTAATTATAATGTGTCTTGTTTTGGGTCTTTTTTTGTTGTTCCTAGTTAGAGTAGGTTGAGCTTCTTTAAATTTTATGCTATTTTCTCTCTCAAATTTAGAAAATTCTCAGATATTATTTCTTCAGGTAAACTCTCTACTCATTTTTCTCTCTTCTCTCATTATAGAACTCCCATTAGGAATATTTTGTCATCCTTGATGGTAATAAGTCCCTCAGGCTGTCTTTACGTTTTTCTTTTTGCTCTCTTGACTATAATTTCAAATGGCCTATTATCAAGCTTGCTGGTTTTTATCTGCTACATCAAGTCTAGTGTTGACTCTATCTAGTGAATCTTTAAATTCAGTTATTTTATTTTTCAGTTCCATACTTTTTTGTGTGGTTTTTTTTCAGTTTTAATGTTTATAAATAATCTCATTTTCTTTATGCATTGCTTTCCTTCTTTTATTTAGTTGTCTGTGTTACTGAGCTGATAGGGCATCTTTAGGACAGATATTTTTATTTTTTATTTATTTATTTATTTATTTATTTTCGTTTTTATTTTTCTTCTTTTCCTAAGGAAGGAAGGACAGATATTTTTAACATTACTTTATAGATCTTCACTTCTTTAGGGTCACTTGAATATTTTTGTCCTTTTATTGGACTATATTTCTTAGTTTCTTTGATATATTTTCATTTTTAATCAGATTTGTATCATTTAAAAAACAGCTACCTATTTTATCCTTTAGAGAATGGCTTTGTTCAGGAAAAATGTAGCTCCATACAGCCATACTACACATTCAGGGCACTTCTCCAGACTGCTGGAAGGATATGTCTTCTCTGGATTACTCTATATATTTTCCCACTAAAATGGTTTATCTGTTTCTTGTTAAAACCCCTTAATCTTTACCCTCCATAATGAATTCCATATGTTCTGCAGTTTCTGTGTTGCTGTAGTAGTTATTCATCTTTGTTCTCACTGGACTCAGCATGTCATTTACACTGTATCTGCATTTCTTTTCAGCACTACATGTGAAAGGAAGCAATAACCAGTTTTTTGAAAGCCCCAGAGAAACCCAAGACTTTGGATATAGGATTGGATTCAGTGTTCAGTCAAATATTTCTGATGACTTGAGATTTAAAATTAAAGAGAATATTTCTAAATGTGACCAATTTGATGAGCCCATCATTAAAACCTTATTATTCTTCCACGAACCAATAATACCATCAGATGCCAAAATCTACAACTGTGATCAGTATGATAAGATGTTTACCCAATCATCATTGCTTAATCAATATCAGGGAATAGATCATTGGGAAGAACTTTACATATCCAATAAAACTTTAATGTCCTTTATCCAGAACTCTACCCTAAATAATTACCAAGATACTCATGTTGATGAGAGAATTTATCAATGCAATAAACCTGAAAAACCCTTGAACCAAGTCTTATGTTCTAAGAAATATCAGAAAGCTCAATATCCAGAGATCCAGTATAAATGTAAAAAATGTGAGAAAGTTTTTCATCAATGTTTAAAGCTTATTAGCCATGAGGATATCCATATTCAAGAGTATTCCCAAAAGTGTAATGAATGTGAAGAAGCTTTTGTCCAGTCAGGGAAACATTCTCAAAATAAGGGAATTCATATTGGAGAAAACTCACACAGACCTTATAAATGTGAGAAAGTCTTTAATCAGTCATCCAATCTAAGAAAACATAACATAATCCATACTGAAGAAAACCTCTACAGATGCAAAGAATATGGCAAATCCTTTAACCAGAGTTCACGGCTTGAACATCAGAACATTTATACTGAGTATGAATCCTACATATGTAAAGAATGTGGCAAAGCCTTTACTCAGTATTCAGTCCTTCAACAACATCAGAGAATTCATACTGGAGAAAAACGGTACAAATGTGAAGAATGCGGCATATCTTTTACCCAGTCAGCAAGGCTTAGAATACATCAGGTAGTTCATACTGGAGAAAAACCCTTCAGCTGTAAAGAATGTGGCAAAGCCTTTACTCGGTTTTCAAATCTTAGACGACATCAGAAAATTCATACTGGAGAGAAACCCTACAAATGTGAAGAATGTGGCATATTCTTTACCCGGTTGGCAAGCCTTAGAAGACATCAAGTAGTTCATACTGGAGAAAAACCCTACAAGTGTGAAGAATGTGGCATATCATTTACTGAGTCATCAAGCCTTAGAAAACATCAGGTAGTTCATACTGGAGAGAAACCCTATAAATGTGAAGAATGTGGTAAATCCTTTAGCCATAGTTCATACCTTACTAAGCATCAGAGAATTCATACTGGAGAAAAACCCTACAAATGTGAAGAATGTGGCAAAGCTTTTACCCAGTCAGCAAGCCTTAGAATACATCAGGTAGTGCATACTGGAAAGAAACCCTACAAATGTGAAGAATGTGGCATATCCTTTACGCAGTCAGCAAGCCTTAGACTACATCAGGGAATTCATACAGGAGAGAAACCCTACAAATGTGAAGAATGTGGTATATCCTTTACCCGGTTGGCAAGCCTTAGAAGACATCAGAGAATTCATACTGGAGAAAAACCCTACAAATGTGAAGAATGTTGCATAGCCTTTACCCAGTCAGCAAGCCTTAAAATACATCAGGTAGTTCATACTGGAGAGAAACCCTACAAATGTAAAGAATGTGGCAAAGCCTTTACTCGGTTCTCAAATCTTAGACGACATCAGAAAATTCATACTGAAGAGAAACCCTATAAATGTAAAGAATGTGGTAAATCCTTTAGACACAGTTCGTACTTTACTCAACATCAGATAATTCATACTGGAGAGAAACCCTACAAATGTAAAGAATGTGGCAAAGCCTTCACTCATTTTTCAAATCTTAGACGACATCGGAAAATTCATACTGGAGAGAAACCCTACAAATGCGAAGAATGTGGCATATCCTTTACCCAGTCTTCAAGCCTTAGACAACATCAGGGAATTCATACTGGAGAGAAACCCTACAAATGTAAAGACTGTGACAAAATCTTTTACTGTAATTCACACCTTACTCAACATCAGAGAATTCATACTACAGAACCCCTATAGATATATGTGAAAAGAGTTTTATCCCAAATATACAACTTAGAAATCACTAGAGAGTTCACAGAAAAAGAAACTTTACAGGTGCAATAAATGCATGGAAGTATTTAATAAAAACTTAAGTATAAGTGCATTAGGGGATTCACACAAGTGACAACTAAAGCACACTTTCAGACTTTACACTAACCCAAAGTATTTGTTGTAGAGAATAATGTGAAGTCAAAGCACTTGGATAATTTATGTGATCATATTTTTCAAAAGAGCAAGAATATTGATTTTTAGACAGGTACAATTATATTCCATGGGTACTTTGTATTGATAGTATTTGAAATTTTTCAAATGCAAATATTAATGTAATCTCAAATAGTTGATGCTTTGCCTTCATTCTTAATGTTTACATAAAAATATGTGATCTATTATTTTTGCATCAGAGCTATGCAGGATCATTCAATATTAGGTGAATATGATTACTATCAATTTTTCCATGAAAGTTTAATGGCAAATGTAAAATACATTAAGAAAATGTAGGGGAATGGAAACGCTTGAAGTTCTGACTCGGGGAGATGGGGGTGGGGAGGGGATGGGTGTATACCTACATGATGAGTGCAATGTGCACTGTCTGGGGAATGGACACCCTTGAAGCTCAGACTCGGGGGGATGGGAGGGGCATGGGCAATATATCTAACCAGAACTTTTGTACCCCCATAATAAGCTGAAATAAAAAAAAAAAAAAAAGAAAGAAAATGTAAAGAAAGTTACTTTTTGTGTTTGAGTCATAAAACAATGATGCAGGTAAGTTTACAGTATATAATCTAGTTTTTTTCTTCTGTATTAAAGTAAGAGAGAAACATTCTAAGTTTTCAAAATAAATCATTTTACCAGTTACTCCTTAAGTAGGCAAAAACTGGCCAGTTAGTTAAAAGACTGACATATCTTTACAGTAGAATCAAATAGAAGTCTTGAATATTATTTGATGTGATAAAGGACATAGAAACCTTGAATGTTATAGAATGTTATAGAATGTTTGATGTAATAGAAATAAAAACATCTTCACAGATATCTGTGAAGATGTTTTTATTTCTATCTGAAAGGTTGTATATGTATGATATATGTTGATGCGGTTCTAATAAAGATTATATGAAAGTATAATTCAAAATCTTACCTTTAAATCCAAAATCACCATTCATAAAATTTTACCTAATAGTTTTCTTTGCACATGACCCTTTCCTGGGCCAATTGAACACATAGAGATTATTTGTTTAGATTTACATTGAATGCAATATACAATATATTGAGCTAAAAACAAACTTTGTGTAAGAGAACTATAGAGGAAGAAATGCGTGCACGTGTGTGTGTACCTATCTTCAGGAAAAAATGGAAATAATGGATCAAAACATAATTTCACAAGATTTGATGATTTACAAGCAAGCTAGACTGCACAAATTCTCAAAGCAAATTTAGTTTCTGTATTGTACATTAAATTTATTTCTCACAAATCTCATGTCTCTAGGGTGCAGAATCCCCCCATACAAATCTTGTCCTTTTACTTGCTACCTGTTCAGTTAAAGTAATTATATAATTTTCTTATCCTTCAAATTGTTGAACAAAGATGGACGTGCTCACACTTTAGGCTAAAGCAGCTTCCACCCTTCGTTCAAGCTGCACAAAGCAGCAGGATAGATTTTCCAGCTGCATCTTCTCAGTTTCAAACTTATCCACAAAGCTAACTGGTAACATGGATGTGGAGGTTTTCATATCTTTTTCTAACAGTAATTGTTCATCTACCTTTTGTACCTTCATCTCAGCTGATAACTGGCTTCTATGACCACTTGCAAAGTTCCTAGTAATGCCCAATCCACTGTTAATGCCACATGGTGATCTTCCTTACCTTAAGGGCAATACAGTTTTCTACTGACAAATTCTTTAGTCCCTCTAGAATTTTAGGGACATCCCTGTACTCAGTGGTTGGCGTACATCTCACAAATGGGCCACAGCATCCCAAATAGATGAGAAGTAACACTCCATACTTTTCACTCCAATACTTTCTTCTTCTTGCCCACACTTTGGTTACTAGATTTGTCCTGACTAGCTCTTCTGTTGTTTTTGTAAAATGTCCATAAATGCAACGTTATGCTCATATGCAGAAGGAGCCAGGAAACCAAAGAGGCAGACAAATCCCATTTGTCAGTAGAGGGTGATTTATTATGGAATTTATAGATAGGTGCATGGTCATGGGTGGAAACAAGACAGATTGATCTCCATGCTGTTACACCCCAGATACAGGGCTTATAGACTACATGAAAAGGAGGATATACATATTCATGCGGAGAACAATTAAAGTTGACCTTCCAAGAAAAGACAAAAATGCCAATGTTATATACATCATAGCCTGTAATTTGTGTCATAACATCAAGGTTGTTTTGACCTAAGGGCAGTATTTATGGTAGTGTGTGCTCTTATACAAGGAACAGTTGATAAAGTAAAAATCTGAGAGGCATTCCCAGAACTGGGGTTAATTAGAAGTCAACATGGCATATTAGCATCCAAGAGGAAGGTACTTTAGACTCCAGAAAGCTCCCTGTCTAGTACTATGAGATCTTAGGGTTCAGAGGAACCCAGTGGACCAGGCAGTTTGAATCTCTTTGACTCTCAAATAAATGACAATTGAACTTGCATAAGTCCCCATTATGCCCAAATTTATTCTTCCTTCTTTTTCCTCTCTATAGAAAAAGTTCCAGAAGATTTTAAAATCTTCCCAAAAGAAAACACGCTAAACAGGGTCTGCTCATCAGTGAAAAGTGGAAGCCAGGAGATGGGGGGCAGAGAAAATGGCAAGGTTGAAAGAGGTACTGGGACAGCCGTGAGTGTGTGTTTTACTTTCTCACTGAAAGTTTACTTTAAAAATACAAATCATGGCTGGGCACAGTGGCTCATGGCTGTAAACCTAGCGCTCTGGGAGGCCGAGGTGGGCGGATTGTTTGAGCTCAGGAGTTCGAGACCAGCCTGAGCAAGAGCGAGACCCCGTCTCTACTAAAAATAGAAAGAAATTATATGGACAGCTAAAAATACATATAGAAAAAATTAGCCGGGCATGGTGGCGCATGCCTGTAGTCCGAGCTACTCGGGAGGCTGAGGCAGTAGGATCGCTTGAGCCCAGGAGTTTGAGTTGCTGTGAGCTAGGCTGACGCCACGGCACTCACTCTAGCCCGGGCAACAGAGCAAGACTCTGTCTCAAAAAAAAAAAAAAAATGTTGCATAAAAGAGAGTAGATGTAAAAGTATATGTGGTGTAAAATTTCACTTATAGAAAAAGCAAAGAAATCTGAGGTTCTGGCTTTCAGTAATGGTGGAGTAGCTTGTTAAATTACCACTCTACAGACAAAAATGATAAAAGCTTAATAAAATATTATATATCATTGTATAGAAACATGCCTCTAAATGATTATAAATAATATGACATGTATGCATAAACACTAGAGTATTTCATCTGTGCCCACTATAGGGAATATAGGTATTAAAATTTGAATGCAGCCAAGTTAACTTCATCTTCAAAAAACAGTAATACTCTTAAAAGTATTATAACAAAACTCAGAGTGTCTTTATAACTATCATTTATAGTTAATAGTCACAATTTTAAAACTCATGAGACATGAAAAACATGAAAATGGAATCCATAAACACGATAACAAGCAGGCAGTAGAAGCTATCCCAAGATGTCCACGATGCTGTAATCAGCAGACAAGGATTTGAAAACAGCTATTATATGTTTATAAGAGTAAAAAAAAAAATATTCTCATAATGATTTAACAGATGTGGAACCTCCGTAGAGAAATAGAGACTGTAAAAAAGAATCAAAGAAAAAGATAATAAAAAGAAAAAAAAACTATTTTTGAGCTTATCCACAGATTAGAAAAAGAAGACAAAGCAATAGACATTATCCAATTATCTGAAGAGTGAAAAAATTGAAAAAAATTTAATAGAGCCTTAGAGACCTATAGAATGAATGAGTGAGTCTGAGAGAGGGGAGAGAGAGAAAAAGTAAATGGAGTACAAAAGAATCAACAACTAATAGCCAAAAACTTCCACAAATTTGTTAAAAACATACAGTGTTATAGCCAAAATGTCAATAATGTCCCCCCTCTTCCCCCAAAAAGTACAAATGAAACCATACCAAGGACATATTGTGATTTAGGAAAGTGGCAGGGCAGAGTTTTCTTTTCTTTCTTTCTTTCTTTTTTTTTTTTTTTTTTGAGGTGGGGTCTCACTCTGTCACCCTGGCTGAAGTGCAGTGGTGTGATGATAGATCAATGCAGCCTCCAACTTCTGGGCTCCCAAGTAGCTGTGCACAGGGCAGGATGTTTGATTGACTTGCCAAGATTTTCAATTTTTACTATTTATAATTATGGAAAATAGGTTATCGTTAGAGGTTTTTTTCCTAGAAGAAAGTCTGACATATCAGGCGTAGATTACTGGCAGTTATTTAAGGAAGATGACTTCCCAGCCTTCCCAAATCCTATTTGTGGTACATGTGTATCAGGATGGACAGGATCACATGGAATTAAAAAGAAAGGAATATCATGGAAGGACCAAGTTTCTGAGGCAGATTACCCAAGGCACTTTTTTGTGAGGCTCCATGGCATCCAACCACAGGATAAAGGCCAGTATGGCTGTATGTTTCAGATGCTAGCATTCTACAAGGAGGCACGTTTTTCCCTTACAGGTTACAGGTAAGTTTTGCAAATAGATATTAAAGCCATCTGGTTTTTCAGCTCATTATCCCTTCTCCATTATTCTTCCGTATTTTTAAAAACAATTTTTTGAAGGGGAGAGTGAGAAAGGGGGTTAAATTTCCTTTTTTTTTTTTTTTTTGAGACAGGGTCTCACTCTGTCACCCTGGGTAGAATGCAGTGGCATCATCGTAGGTCACTGCAACCTCACCCTCCTAGGCTTGAGCAATCCTCCTGCCTAGCCTCCTGATACAGGTGTGCTCCATGATGCCTGGCTAATTTTAGTAGAGACAGGGACTTGCTTTTGCTCAGGCTGGTCTCAAACTCCTGAGCTCAAGCGATCCTCCTGCCTCTGCCTCCCTGAGTTCTAGGATTACAGGCGTGAGCCACCATGCCCGGCCATTATCCTTCCACATTTCTCTCTCCCTTGTATTCTCTCCTCAATTCTATCTTTCTGTTTACTTTTTATGTCTTTTTCTACCTTTCCCTTTTCTAATGTCCCCTAGTTGTTGTTTTTTTTTTTTAAATTGTGACATTTTTTGTTTTATAGTCTCCTCACCACAGATTATTCTGGATATTTTTGAAGAGGATGGTAGGGAGGAGTCATCATTGAATCATGATTCATCCTTTCTTTCCATCCAACTAAATGAATAAGAACAGAATTAAATATAAAAATAAATATAAAATAAGTCAATTTAAAGAAATACAGCAGTAAATAATATAGTTATGTCCCAATCCTCAGAAAGCTCACAGACAAAATAGAACACATGAGTAGCAGTAGTTGTTATCATATTTAGGAAATAGCAGTAATGTAGATTGGTTTAAAAGTAAAGTGCATTGAGTGGGCTAAAGGAGTGGTGAGAAGGACATTGGAAGCTTCAACATGGACCAGAGAATTTAGCTTCCTTTTGGTTAGTGTATGCATGGTATGTCTTTATTCCTCCTTTTACTTTTAACCTCTGTGTTTATATTTAAAGTGGATTTTGTATCCAAACATTGAATTATACATCTTAAATATGTACAATTATATTTGTCAATTATACCTCAATAAAGCTAGAAAAAAATGAAGTGATTTTTTTGGTAGATAGCATAAAATCGAACATTTGTGCTTAACCCAACACTTTGTGTTTTTGAACTGGAGTGTTTAGATATTCACATTTAAAATGATGATTGATATGGTTAGATTAAAATTTATCATCTTGCCAGATGTTTTATATGTATTTCAATTATTTTTTTTCTTCACTCTATTTTTCTGCCTTCTATTATGTTAATTGAGCATATTTTATTATTCCATTTATCTTCTCCACTGACATTTCTCTTTTTGAAAATTATTTGCAGCTTTTCTACAATATATATTTTTAAATAATCTGAGACCAACTTTAAGTAATATTGTATCTCTTTATATGTGGTCTAAGGGCCTTAAAACAGTATATTCTCAATTTCCCCTTTCCATTTTTATGTACTGTTACCATGTTTTACTTTCACATATACTACAAACACACATACATTGTTACTACTCTTGTTTTAGAAAGTCTGTTATCTTTCAGATCAATTAAAAATAAGAACAGGAATCAATTTTACTTTACCTTCATTTATTCCATGGTCAGTGTCCTTTGTTTCTTTGTATTGATTCAAGTTTTTGAATAATAACATAATCCTTCTGCCTAAAGAACTTTTTAAAAATACTTCTTGTAGAGTAGATCTGCTAGCAATGAGTCCCCTCAATTTTTGTTTATCTGAGAAAGTTATTTATTTGCCCTTTATTGTTTAAAAATATATTTATGAGTTGTAGAATTTTGGGTTGACTATTTTTTCTTACAGTTTTAGCACTTGAAAGCTGTCACTTATTCAGTTGCCTGGTATGTGTCAGGTTTTATTCTGGGTGCTTGAAATGCTAGAGTAAACAGGACAGGCAAAGTCCCTGCTATCTGGGAGCAAAATTCTAATAGGGAAGATTGACAATAAACCAAAAAACAAGTGTGTAATATATATAGGATACGAACAAAAAGATCCTTTAAAATGAACCTCAGTACTTGGATTGAGAATTGCAGTAAATGCTACTTGAGAAAAATGGACAAAATACCCACTTCTAAAAGATTATTTTTGAACAGAGACCTAAGTAAAGAAGTGATGGAATAAGCCATTAAAGTCTAGGAAAAGAGATTCCAGGCCGAGGAACTAACAAACAGAAAGAGCAGGGGTAGAATCCTGATTGAATGAGTGTCTAGAGTACATAAAGGAGAGCAGTGGGGCTTATGTGCCTAGAAACAGAAGAAGAATGATTAACATACGAAGTCAGAGACACAGATGGGGGCAAGATCATGTGGGTTAAAAACTCTGTGCTCTTCTTTCTCAAATCCTCATTTCTTTCATGCTTCCTGATTCCCTTGCTAAATAGGTCCCAGAGAGTAAAGAAACAAACCATATCATACCCTGTTATATTCCCTAACGTAGGTCCTTGGGTCTCAACTAGAGGTGGGGCGGAACAGTTGGAATTGAAGGTAAAATTGAAGTTTTAAAAAAGTAATGTTCAATCCATGTCAAAGAAAATACACAGAAATTCTAAGGAAGTTATGGAGAATCATAATAAAAAGAAACACTATTGAAGAGACCACACGACTTAAGAACTCTAAGGTTACCAATGTTTTTGTACAGGCCTGGATAACATCTTACTTGCTTAATCATACTTATTCAGCCACCTACTCACTAGTCATGTGCAAAACCTTACGTTATTGTCCATGTTTATTTCTATACTATTATACGCCAACTATACAGTAGTACTCCAAGTCCAAAAAGTTTCTGACGTCATCAGTCACTAATTCAATCTATCCCCCAGTCATTTTCTCATTTTCTCACATTTTTATTATTTTCTCAATAATCTACTTTTTGCATATACTTTTTTTTTCTTTTTTGTGATAAGGTCTCGCTTTGTCACCCAGGCTGGTGTGCAGTGGCCTGATCATACCTCACTGCAGCCTCCAGCTCCTGGGCTCATGCAAAACTCTTACTTCAACCTCCCCCATACCTAGGACTATAGGTGTGTCCTAATTTTTTGTAGAGATGGAGTCTCACTATGTTTTTTAGGCTGGTCTCAAACTCGTGGCCTCAACCAATCTTCCCACTTCAGTCTCCCAAAGTACTGGGATTACAAGCATGAGCCACTGTGCCTGGCTGTGTACACTTTTAGTTCCATTGTTTCGCTTCTGTTGAATATACTTGAAAGACCCCAACCCTTGTTATTCCAATTTCCCACCTCCTTCTAACCTTTTTTTTTTTTTTGAGGCAGAGTCTCACTCTGTTGCCTGGGCTAGAGTGCCACGGCGTCAGCCTAGTTCACAGCAACCTCAAACTCCTGAGCTCGAGTGATCCTACTGCCTCAGCCTCCCGAGTAGCTGGGACTACAGGCGTGTGCCACCATGCCTGGCTAATTTTTTCTATATATTTTTAGCTGTCCAGATAATTTCTTTCTATTTTTAGTAGAGACGGGGGTCTCACTCTTGCTCAGGCTGGTCTCGAACTCCTGACCTCGAGCGATCCACCCGCCTCGGCCTCCCAGAGTACTAGGATTACAGGCGTGAGCCACCGCACCCGGCCCCGGATTTAGGGATTCTTTAGTTGATAATGGCTAAAAGAGTTAATTCTTGTCCAAACGTCTAGGAATCAATGGAAAGAAATACTTGAGTTAAGATAAGGATCTTCTAACTTTTATGTGATGCTATACCAGAATCAGGTTGAGAAGTAAACCACATCATAAAAACCTGTTTACTGAGATTTTTATCATTTGTAGGTGTGACTCACCAGGCTCGCTTAGAAAGGAAGTTTTGGGGCAAAGAAAAAGATCAAAATTCAGTCCTTATTCTATATGTTCATTGGTGGAGTTAAAAAAAAAAAAAATTCAGTCCTCAGGAGTCTTTTCCTCTCCAAACTCACCTAGAACTTAGTCTCAGCAATAGATAGCTGGATGCAGAATGAGAAATACTGATGTTTTGCTCCTCCTGAGAAGAAAGCTCACTGACTGGAAGCCCGTGGAACAAGGAGTTTTGTGCCCTCTGCTGTGGCAATCTGTGGTATAGTCTGTCTAGGTGAGCTGGGAGGGGACTTTGAGGAAGCAATCTTTGTCCAAATACCAAAAACTGTAAGTTTTCTTGTCAAATTTTCATAGACTTTAGTGAATAAATGATTTTATTTATTGCTGTATGACATTAGGATTATTTAAATGCTTGAGTTTTTGAAATAAGTCAAAAGTTTCATTGAGGAGTTGATCTACAGAGCTCCTCATGTGCCGTGCCAGAATACAATATCCGTATGAACACATTCACTTTTTTCTTAGATCATCTTATACAGTTCCATACACTGAAATGTCATCTATGAATAGAAATCAGATTTATATAAGCCTTGGCTTTTTATCCAAGTTTAAAATTCCAATATATAACAGCTTATTTGACAAATCCATGTGGATATTTAATTATCATCTCACCAACTATGGCCCAAAAGAATTCTTGATGACTTTGACTTCCTAAATTCTAAATCTGGTCTCCTGAAATCTTCAATATATCTTTTTTTTTTTTTTTGAGACAGAGTCTCACTCTGTTGCCCGGGCTAGAGTGAGTGCCGTGGTGTCAGCCTAGCTCACAGCAACCTCAAACTCCTGGGCTCAAGCGATCCTACTGCCTCAGCCTCCCGAGTAGCTGGGACTACAGGCATGCACCACCATGCCCCGCTAATTTTTTTGTATATATATTTTAGTTGGCCAGATAATTTCTTTCTATTTTTAGTAGAGACGGGGTCTCGCTCTTGCTCAGGCTGGTCTCGAACTCCTGACCTCGAGCGATCCACCCGCCTCGGCGTCCCAGAGTGCTAGGATTACAGGCGGGAGCCACCGCGCCTGGCCCTCAACATATCTTTTAATAATACACCCATTCCTCTAACTGCTTAAGCAAAAACTCAAAATAAAAAAATTTCTTTTTTTCTCTCAACATCCAATTTATGTATCTATTCAACAAATATTTTTGAATGCCAGGAATTGCCCATGGTACTGAGCAGTGAAAAAACAAGCCAAGTCCCTATTCCCATGGATCTTACTTCCCAGTAGGACAGTCAAAATAAATATGTAAGCATATAAAGAAAAACATATAATATCTCACACACTGACCTGTGCTTTAAAGTACATTAAATTATGGTTAGGTGATAGAGATTATTTAAGACAATTTGTGCAGAGTTATGAAGAATAAGTACATACCAAAAGAAGGATGTTTTAGGGGAAAAAACAGGTTGGACAAAGGCCTTGTGTTGGGAGCATGTTTGATTAGGGAACAGTGAAGAAGTCAGTGAGGCTGAATTGGACAGAGCAAGGAAGAACACTAGGAAACGAGTCAAAAATGTAGTGAAGGGCCGGGCGCAGTGGCTCACACCTGTAATACTAGCACTTTGGGAGGCCCAGGTGGGAGGATCGCTTGAGGTCAGGAGTTCAAGAACAGCCTGAGCAAGAGCGAGACCCCATCTCTACTAAAAAATAGAAAAAATTAGCCCAGCAACTAAAAATAGAAACAAAAAATTAGCCAGGTGTGGTGGCTCATGCCTGTAGTCCAAGCTACTCGGGAGGCTGAGGCAGAAGGATTGCTTGAGCCCAGGAGTTGGTGGTTGCTGTGAGCTAGGCTGATGCCTCGGCACTCCAGCACCGGCAAGACTCTGTCTCAAAAAAAAAAACAAACAAACAAACAAAAAAAAAAACCATACTGAGGGAGATCATTTAGAGCCACGAAGGACATTGTAAAGTACTGGTTTTTACTGTGTATGAGATGGGAAGCCATTTGAGAGTTTAGGCTTAGAAGGGACATAATCTGATTAATGTTTTAATAATTCACCCTGGTGCTACTATAGACTACACTAAGCTAAAGCAAGACCAGAAGTAGAGGGTCTATCAAAAACTATTGCTTCCAGGTGAACGTTATGGAGCATGACCCAGCTGGTATCAGTTGGTATGATGGGAAGTGGTCAGGTTTTATATGTAGAACAAAGTTAGAACTGGAAGGATTTGCTAATCCTCCAAATTTATCCTGAGTCTGTTTCCTGAATACTACCTCTCTGCTGTTCCATATCACCATCATCTTTTACTTGGATCATTTCAAGAACCTTGGTTTCACTGCTGTTACATTCTCCACTAAGCAGCCTTTTAAAATACAAAGTTCTCCTAAAACATGAATATAATCCCAGATATTTCCCTTCCATTTCTCTTCCTTTTTCTTATAACGAAAGCTAAAATCCTCATCATGCCCTACAATATCTCACATGAATAATGCAGACCATTTCTTCAGCTTCTTCCATCAACATCCTTCTGACTCTTTGCTCCTATAATTTCAGCCTTCTTGCTTTCCCTCAAACAAAACAAGTTTATTTTCAACTCAGTGTTATAACAGTTGCCATGGTCACAATGACCTACTCCCAGAACACCTGCCTCCAGTCAGAGATGAGTGCTGATGGCAAGGCCTTCCCAGTGGTCTTCATGGGAAAGTGCTGATGGGAGGCCCTGTTAGAGTACAAGCAGTTCTGCTACATGTAACAGATGCATTACTAATCACCAAGTATTTACTACAAACTGTGTAAAAACAAAAACAAAACCCCACAGGGCTTATGCAAAAATGGCGTTAGAGGAACAAGACTAAAAAACGTTGTCAGCAACACGTTAAACAATATATAGAATCTAATAAACCAGTAGCACCATTTTATATCTGTGAAATTGTTTGTAAATACCTAAATACTATGATAATATGGCATTTTACCATTAAAGATACCTGAACTTTGCATGTGGCCGTGTGTACCACTCCAAAACCCCATCTACTATGCCAACTACTCCGTGCAGAGATGAGAACAAAAGAAACAGACAAATAGCAAGGGAAAAAATAGAGAAATAGAACAGAGAACAGAGGGGAAAAATACAAAATAACTTGAGAGAAAGATAAAATTAAAGAAAGGAAGGGTATGGGCTGTGCTCCATTGGCTATGAGAAGTGTGGCAGCTTCTAGTTATTGTGAAGTGGTGGAAGAAAGTTACTTGCTGTCGGATGGAAACTTGTAACAGCAATTGTGGATGGGTGTGTCCTTTTGAGCTGTGTGTGTGTGTATATGTGTGTGTGTGCTTTATGTATACCTACACCTATAGGTTCAACTAAGTGCAGTTTTCTGCCATACAAAATCACAAATAAGCATTACATAATTCACACTGTGCTCAAATTTTTCCCTAATATATTAATCACATTAGGACAAATTTGCATTTTCAAAATAAGCATTATAAAAGAACTAACTGCATTTAGATTTTTACTTCTTTAGACGGAGAAAAACAGAAAATGTATCCAAACCACACGGGTGCCTTCAGTGCCATCTTGTGAAATATTTTGGCTCAGTGAGGCCGTGTCCAGGAGGCCGTGTGTTTCATGTAAATAGCTGGAAGAGGATAGAACTGAGCAAAAACTGATCGGATGATCTTTTGAATCATGTTAAAGCAAAGTCAACCAAGAGGCTTTGAACCATAATTTTCCAAAATCTCTGACTTAAATTTGATCATTGGTTATTTTTTTTGCCTAAATGATTTACATGTGTAAACATCAGAAAGAGATTCTAGTAAGTGAATCCTAACCAACTTCTCACAGGATTTGTCTCTGTTTTGCACTTCAGAAAAGCTTCATGAAGACCTTGGTAGGTAATGTTTCTCTGTGAGCACAGGCATGCAAACGTATTTGCAAGCAATTTCTCACCTCTACCTCATTCTCTCAGAAAGGAGAAGAAGATGATGAAAATGGCCAAACCCCGCCCCACCCCAGGCAGTTGCCTCTTGACTTCTTAGGTCTTTCTTTCCTGCCTACTTACAGCTAAATTTTCTTTAGAAGCTATAATCTTTTTTATTTTATTTCCCCAGGCTTGAAAATTGCTCAAGGCTGTGCAGTAACTAGGGACAGGAGTATCTGGATATTGATTGCTAGTGTTAGCCAGTGCACTGGGCTACCAGAGCAGGCAGCCTATAACACGGGTGAACACACGTGCACGTGCACACACACACACACACACACACACATAGAGTCCTTTCTCTCCAAGCCTTACATTTTATGATGTTCATTCTTGAATAGTTTATAGCTAAAATATTAGCTAACTTAATTGCTATACACTTTAGTAGCATTTTAAAAAGTCCTTACATCCATGGCTTTAGTTGGCTAAATAGCCTTGTGTCTATATGAAAGCCCTTTTAGGAAAAGTAATTCAGTAAATCTAGTTAATTTCATCAGATAATTTAAGGCATATTTTAAATTTGTCTAAGCATTCAGATTCAAAGTAAAATATATAATTGTGTTTATTCTTAACTCATAGTTTGAATCAGAGAGATCTAGACTTGAACCCAAACACTGATCCATACTAGTTATTATAGTTAGACAAACCTCTCTAACCCTCTGGTTTTTCAACTACAAAATAAACATAATTCTCTGTCTCATTTCCTTGCTATGAAAATTAAATATGTATAAATATGCTTCAAATATCACTAAGCACATGGTAAGTGTTGAAAGTAAGCAGTCATATTAAAAATTATTTTAATTGCAAAAAATTTACATGTTTAAATACATATTCTTTTCTTGCTGGACAAATCCCAGTTCTCATGTTCTGTGGTACTTCGGTTGATGAATGAAGACTACATGAAAAGTGTGACCTTAGGAAAAAAGGCAGCTTCCATTTGAGGAAAGCCAGAGGAAGAGCCCAAATAGAGGAGGGGCCTTTATATGTTGTATTAATTATTATTGATTGTTGTTGATCACACCCAAAACTGACAAGATGTTCTTCTACAGAGGATGTTACTCTAGATCCAGACAGTGCTCACCCATACCTCCAATTGCTAAAGGCGACAAAATTGTGAAAGGAGGTTATAGCTTTCCGGAGCTATCGAAATGTATGCAGTGGTTTGAGAACTGGTTTGGTGTATTTGTACATTCTTTATGAGATCTGACCCAAATAAAAAGTCAACTTTTTCTAACACTTTGTTTTTTTTATTTCCTCCATTAGATAGTGTCTTCTCTTTCTCATCAACCTACATGTTCTTTGTTATATGGTAAGAGGACATTGGCCATCAATTCCTAGAATAACACATTCTTTTTTTTTTTTTTTTTTTTGGAGACAGAGTCTCACTCTGTTGCCCGGGCTAGAGTGCCGTGGCGTCAGCCTAGCTCACAGCAACCTCAAACTCCTGGGCTTAAGCGATCCTACTGCCTCAGCCTCCCCAGTAGCTGGGACTACAGGCATGCGCCACCATGCCCGGCTAATTTTTGATATGTATATATTTTAGTTGGCCAGATCATTTCTTTCTATTTTTAGTAGAGACGGGGTCTCGCTCTTGCTCAGGCTGGTCTTGAACTCCTGACCTCGAGCGATCCGCCCGCCTCGGCCTCCCAGAGTGCTAGGATTACAGGCGTGAGCCACCACGCCTGGC
>CM052445.1:65017299-65029142 GCA_028533085.1 Varecia variegata | reverse complement strand
GCTTTCTCTCCCTCCTCTTTTTTTTTTTTTTTTGGTTTTGACTCAAATGTCATGTATAATGGAGCCAAAATTTTGCCTTCTCTTTCTCTTCCTCTTCCTCTGAAAACTGAGCAAAATTTTATCCTCCCTTTTATATATTATTTTCAAGTCTATCTATCTTTTTTCTCTCTTGTGGTTGTTTTCAGGATAAAGTGCTTTGGAATATCTGTCCATTCATCTGACATTTTTATCAGTGATCATGGTCTATGGCCTTTTATCTCCCCAAAATGTTTTCAGTTTTGTCAATTTGAATATCTAGGCTAAATATTGTTTGTATGTAAAATTAAGCTGGGTCATGCAAAGTTTTTTGTGGTAGTAGACTCCTAGAATTTCAGCCACAAAAATTATTAAAACTGAATTTTTCTTTGATATTAAGAAATTAAATTTTATTGGGTATGATAGCAGTATATGCATTAGATTTTTTTGATTCAATAGGTATAGTTACTGAAATACCTACAAACTAAATAATGTGATCTGTTATATTTACTTTAAAATGGCACTAGGATGACTAAAATTGTTCCTTAAAATAATGGCAAAATAATAAAATTTTTGGAAGCTTTTCAATTGGTACTAATTGTGATGGGTTTTGCTATATAATTTTCTCTACTATTGTGCAAGACGTTTGCATTTCTATTATAATACATAATAATGTACAATAAAATACATAAATATTTTTATAAAAATGTCTAACATACTGCTCATTGGCCCTACTCCATAAGGAAAAAAGGCAAACATCTTCCTGCACATTATAGTGATGGATTTTCATCATCAGATCTGGCTGTGACAATTGCAGGTGAATGAGTGGAGGATGGTGCAGCATTCAAATTGAGAAGAGAGAACTCTGAATGTTCCTCCAAGTATGGACAGTGGTGCTACCAAAAATCTTTGTACCAGATTGTCTCTGTGGCTGTTATTACTGAGAAATATCATTCTTACCTAATGACACCATTACATTTTCCTAACAATCTGTGAATTAGAGCAGAGTGTGCTCTGTAAGTTAAAGAGGAAAGGCCCCTGGCCTCAGAGCATGTACTCTGTGGCCACAAGCCCAACAATTTTCCCCCTGTGCGATGTGCCAGGCCAACGCCCAGGTGCCCAAGTCTTCCTAAGGCACAGGGCAGGGGCCTGCAAGGCCCTTACCCACTTCTACTCATGGGCTCTGTGGCCCTTGTTCTTCGGCTAAGCCCTGAGCTCTCCACTGTTTTGTGCAGGCCACAGGAAGAGGAGGAGCTGGTGCTGTGCCCACCAGTGCCCTCACTGGAGCCTCAAATCCTAGCTATTGAGTTGGCACGTGGGGACCATTAATTTCGGGAGGCCCTGGATGCACTTATCAGAATTCAGGCACCTTTCAGAAGCCTAGGACTCACACCCAATCTGCCTAGTTACAGAAATTACGTGTTTTAAGTATATATGCCATGGTTAGTAGTGTACTTACAGAGTTATGTAACCACAATCTTGGGGTTCCCTCCACCTGGGGCCCCATCATTCTTGGTTCAGTATATGATTTCTGGAAGGGGGATGGGCCACCAACAAGCAGCAGGTGCAAGTAGTGGTCTACCTGTGGACATGTCATGCTCGCATACCCTGCTCTCCCTTAGCGCATCGTCTCTCCCAACGTTGGGCCTGAGGAAAGATGCTGGTAGGGAGGGGGTGTTTCTGTGCCTCTGACAAGAAAGTGTAGTTCAGGCCCATCACCTAACTGAGGTCAAGGGAGTCAGAGCCCTCAGAGCTGCACTTCAATGTGGCAGCCACTGGCCACATGGGGCTACTGAGTACCTAGAATATGGCTGGTCTGAACTGACATGTTATATGATTAAAACATACAATGAATACCAAAGATACAGTACCAAAAATATTAATACTTCATTAATAATTTTGATCAAATACAAAACAATATTTTGGATATATTGGGTTAAATAAACCATTATAATCAATTTTACTTGCTTCTTTTTCTTTTCTTTTATGTGGATACTAGAAAATTTTAAATGACACACGTGTCTCACATTTTATTTCTATTGGACATTCCTTCCTTAGAGGAGTGCCACCCTTTTTTAAGATCAGGCTGCCTCCTCAAAAGACCAGAGGCCAGGTTACAAAATCTCAAACTTTAAAATAATGGTCATGGCCGGGCGTGGTGGCTCACGCCTGTAATCCTAGCACTCTGGGAGGCCGAGTCGGGTGGATTGCTCGAGGTCAGGAGTTGGAGACCAGCCTGAGCAAGAGCGAGACCCCCGTCTCTACTAAAAATAGAAAGAAATGATCTGGCCAACTAAAAATATATATAGAAAAAATTAGCGGGGCATGGTGGCGCATGCCTGTAGTCCCAGCTACTCGGGAGGCTGAGGCAGAAGGATCGCTTGAGCCCAGGAGTTTGAGGTTGCTGTGAGCTGGGCTGACGCCACGGCACTCACTCTAGCCCGGGCAACAGAGTGACACTCTGTCTTGGGGGGAAAAATAAATAAATAAATAATGGTCATTATGTTTTCATTAGTGAATAACATATATTCACTGCATATATATATATACACACACGCATATATAAATAAAATCCATAAACGGATATAATTTATATTCAAGATTAAATACAAATGTTCCCCAGGCAGGGTAGAGTCCCAGAACAGGGGCAAAGGCCTATCTACAGAAAGTTACAGCCAGGAACCTGTTATTCCAGCCTCATTCAGCCTCCTGTCGGATGGCATCTCCTGTCACTCCTGTCCCGAGGGGTGGGGCCTGAGGCCCTATCCTATCAGAGACGCTGCATTGAGAACTGTCCAATCAGAGGAGCAGCCAGAGAAACGGAGGCAGCTTCCGGGATCTGGCGCGGCCTTTTCCTCTTGCGCCGGGGCCGAGCTGGAGTCCCCTCTCCGGTGTTCCACTTCTGGGCGGGCCCATGTGTCTCTGCAGCAGCCTCTGTCACTCTGTGACTTGCAGGTAACGGGAGATCCATGGAGAGGACACCTGGACACTCGAGAAGCTGCAAAATGGTGAGTGTGTGCGGCTGGGCGAGACCCGGCCTTCCTGCTTCAGCCTGGGAGTCTAAGACTGAAGTTCGCCGCTGGCACATCTTGGCCAGAGGGTAGGGCTGGGCGGGTAGCTGGGACCCTGTGTGTCCTGTTCCGTCCCTTTGGCCCTGGCCCAGAGCCCTCTCTGGGTAGTTCGGCGCCTGCGGTACACGTTTCCTTCAGACTGTGCGGTAACCACGGGAGGGTGCTCAGGGAGGAATCCCAACTCTGCGTGTGTCGCTCGTGCGTGGGAGGAGCTGTAGTCCGTGGTGTCCCCAGTCCTTCCTACCTCCTGTTAAAAATAAACTGAGGCGCCATTAAAATAGTAAGGAGTTTATTTTATTTGAGCAAACAGCAATGGTGAAGCCCTGAGCCATGGTTTGTAGTTTGGGTGTTGGGTGGGGGCAGGGATTGAAGGAAAGGCTCTTCCGAGGTTCATGAGGCAGGAAACCAAATTCAGTAACTGATTGGTTACTGTTATGCATTTACCTTATTTGTACTATCCAGCTGAACATTTCCTGGTATTGTAATCAGGATAACTGGGGGTTTGTGGTTGGTTAAGACTAAATTGTGTAAGACCCACTTCTGGTTGGTGGTTTTCCTCAATATGATGTCTGCCTCTGGGAGTCATTCAAATTCCTAAAAGAACCATTTACAAGTTAATTTATTTCTCCCTGGTACATTCATTCTCCCTAATGATTATTTTTTGACCCTGAAAAGAATGATCCTTCCTCAAAAGAAGGAATTTCTCATCTCCTCCCTCTTTTATGAAAAAGAATAATTAAGCTTCTGTGCCCCAGTGGGAAGTTGAGGTAGTCATTCTGAGATTTCCCCACATACATTAATAAATTTGCATGTCTTTTCTGTTGTTAATCTGCTTTTTGTCAGTTGATATTAAGGGAAGCTTCAAAGAATGAAGGTAAAAGTTTTCCCTTGGGCCCTGCATTATTAATTTATAAGAAATAAATTTGAGTTAGATTTTTGTTTCTTTAGGTAGGAATGCAGGGCACTAGAACTATTTCAGCCTAATTGACTCCTATTTATTTTAGCACTCCACAAGGGGACTTGTTTTCCCCTGCATTTTCCAAAAATATGGCAAACTGAGTCTAAATCCACCACCTGCTTCATGCAGCCTAACTCTTTTAGGTATTGCAGTAAAATCCTAAATTTTCAGTTTCTTTCCCACATTTCCAATTGCTATCTTCCCATCCAATTCACATTATCAATGGTTTTTCCTATATTGCCCTTTTCAAAAAGATGCAGTATTTTAGTCGTCATTTCTTTACATAACAGTGGTGATTGTTTTTAACATATTTTTTCTTTTTTTTTGAGACAGAGTCTCGCTCAGTTGCCCAGGTTAGAGTGCCGTGGCGTCAAGCTCACAGCAACTTCAAACTCCTGGGCTTAAGCAGTCCTTCTGCCTCAGCTCCCGAGTAGCTGGGACTACAGGCATGTGCCACCATGCCCGGCTAATTTTTCTATATATATTTTTAGCTGTCCATATAATTTCTTTCTATTTTTAGTAGAGACAGGGTCTCGCTCTTGCTCAGGCTGGTCTCAAACTCCTGAGCTCAAACAATCCACCCGCCTCGGCCTCCCAGAGTGCTAGGATTACAGGCTCGAGCCACCGCACCTGGCCTATTTTTTATTTCTTAACATTTCACGTGAGAAGAAAGCAGACGATAGTCCCATGACATTCTGCTGTAAAAAATCTTTGTGCCTTCTTCCTTTTATCTTCCTCATCAGAATGTCTTTGGGTTTAGGTTCCACTTTGGAAACTTTACAGGATGATGTGTCCTCAGCCACCCTCCTATCTTTTCCTGGTCCTGGTTTTCACACTTGTCTGGGCATGACTCGAGGTGCTCATAGCAGCCATGTTTTCTGGAGTATCCTGTGAATATCAGTCCCTGTGACATCTCCTCCTAGAGAACAGCCCGAAATATATGGGTGGAGTCTTTTAGGGGAGTAGATGAATGACCTTAAGGTTGAGAGGAGTCTCCTGGTATAGCCTTCACCTAAAAAGCTAACCCACTGGGACTTTAAGATTTCTTTGTACCAGCCTCAGTTTCCATTCCTGGGAGACAGATTATTAGCTTATCAGATGCTGGTATTCAGGGGAAAATGCTCAAGTCATTACTGACTGTCCTCTGGATTTTCTCAGGTTTGTGATGAGGAAAACGCACCCCAACAAGGTGGTGCAAGAACCTGCAAAGCAATACACACCTCGTGTACATTGGAAGGCGCTCTGCAGTTTCTCTAGGGAGGGTGGTCATTGAGCACTTCAGTGAGCAGGATGGGGGTGGGAGAATGTCTCAAGGGATATGATGACCTTACTTGACACTTAAGTCATACATGTTTGTATTCCAGTCACCAGTGTCACTCCCTGAATGTGTTGCCTTGAAAAGCTTTATTCCTTTATTTCAGCTTCAGGTTTTCATTAACTGTAAAATGCAATTCATCCACAGAGCCTGAAAAATAAGAAAATATTTCTGAAAAGACAAGACAGAAGTAGAGTTCAGAAAAGGGAATTAAATATGCAGTCATGTATTCCACTTCATAAAAAATCTTATTTACCTCTTTTTTCTTAGAGTGAGTTGTAATAAGTTTCTGAGGTCAGTTCTTTATCAACACTGACTTCAAATGGAATTCCAGAGCTTACTTTTGGAATGCTACCATGGAAAAGTGTGAGACAAAGTCTGTTTTCCTTTATTGCTGATAAAAACGAATATATTTCTACAAGAAAGTATGGTAGATAAATCAGTGAGTTACACAGTTTAAAAAAATATATCAGTTCCTCTTTTTTGCAGGGTGGAGAATTTGTGACAGTAATTAAATTTGTTCTGTTTTCTGTAGCCTGGAAGTTGGAGTTTCATGCTAAATGCTATGGGGACAGCACTTGAAAAATTCCAGAAATGTTCACATATGATTATTTACTAAATAATTTGTTTTCATGAAAGTAATAATTGTATGATGTGTTTATTGTTTGTCAAGGATAGATAATTTTGCTTTTCACGTTCAAATATGAAATGTAAGGGCCCTCCAATATCCTGCCATCATATAAACATCAACAGTGGGTTTTTGGGATTTTGCTAGATTTTTCAAACACTGGATATTTTCTCATCCAACACTAAGTAAATAACCTTGACTAGGAACCAGAGGTCTGAGTCCAATCACTAAGCTAAGACCAATTTTGAGCCTCCAAAAGCTGGTCATTGTAAGGTTTTTAGATGGTTGGCACCAGAGAAAGAAAGATGAGCAGAGTTGAAAGGGTTAAGTAAAGAGGCTTTATTGGAGCCCTCCAGAGTGAGGGTAACGGGTCCCTCCCAGGGACCTGGGTGAGGTTCCCTTGTCCCGGGAGAAACCAGGGGCTTGGGAAGTCGCAGTCGTCTGGGACTGAGGCAAGGGTATTTATATGCGGTGAGGGGCATAAGTGGAGGGGGGCTTGCTTTTTAGGTGCTTGTTTAAGTGGATTATAAAGTTCTCAGTAAGCAGGATGTCTCCGGGGCTGCAACAGGATGTCTCCAGGGTTGGGTAGACAGCGTGGGGGTGGGTGTGCTGCCAGTCACAGGATGTGGCTGGCCTTGGTGGGGCCAGGTGCTTGTTCAAGCAGAAAAGTGGAGCTGACTCACTGTTTAGGGCAGAGGGGTTTGTAGCAGGGGAGGGGGCTACACGGCCCCCCACCAACCTTACAGTCATTGAATGTCCAGGAAGTCTCCCCTGCAGGTATTCCAGTCTCTTCACACTAGCCATAGGAGAAGCCCTTTGTACTGAAAGAAGCTACAAAACCCTGGAAAGCTAGGGACCCTCAGGCGAATGTGGTTGAGGTTGGGATGGAAATGGGGGGAGTGATGAGATGCCCTTTCTGAGCATGTTACTGTTATTGTCCTGGGGCTGTTTCTAGACATTTACCAATACAATAAATTTGAAATTACAACTTACTGTCCTATAAAATAAATCTTAATTATTCTAAAGAAATATTGGAAAGGGGAAAGCACCAAGTATAATATCTTCAAACATCAAAAAAGTTATGCAGATAGGACTTTCTTTCTTAGGGAGAAGAAAACAAAGGCTTAGGCTTAGGGAGAAGCAAACAAATTTAGAAAAAGGTAGGAGAGGGAGGTCAGAATGGAGAATGAAAAAATTATGTCTTAGGTCAGAGAATGTTTCACCCTGAAGTCAGCCTGTTTTTAGGAGGAGCATAAATAGGGGTTGTATGTTGGCTCAGACTGAGAGGATGGTTCAAAGTTCAGGGGCCTGCAGGGAGGAAATTTAAGCAAAGTTTGGTCAAGAAGTATCTTGTTCTGACCACTGAAGACAAAACTGTTCAGCTAATTGTTTATGAGCAACAAGTGGGAATTTGCAGAAACTCTGTCTGGCTTTGTCACAGGTAAAGTTGGGAGTATCACCTAAGTCCTAATGGGAAGGGTCATTCCTTGAAGTGAGCTGCCGCTGAGAATGCAGAGGATAGGGGATTTCTTTAATCACACCTACTTACCAGGATTAACTACCTACCCCAGGATTAACTACTTTTCCCACTACTTTCTCTTGCACTATATATCTCTACCATGTGGCTTTTCCTGAATGGCATCCTTTATACCAAATTGGTGAATGTAAGTAATGTGGATTGCTGACTTCTGTGAATAGTTCTATCAAATTATTAAACTTGTGGAGGGGGTTATGGGAGCCCCTGATTTATAGCCACTTGCCGAAAGGTATGGCTGGGCCCATGGGTCTTGCCATTGGCATCTGCAGTGAAGGCAGTATTTTGGGACTAAGCCCTGAAGTTGTGAGGTCTGTGCTAACCTTGGGTGGTGTCAGAATTGAATTTTGCAGAAACAGTAGGTATTGGAATATTTGTTGGTGTTCAGCAAACTCTACACATTTGCTGTTGGAAGTGTTGTCAAAAACAGATATCACAGGGGACTGAGCTGGAGGGAGACTGCAATTGTCTCAGGTAAGGGACGGACTGTTTTCCTGCACATAGGCTGTCGCACCGCAAGTTGTGCTGTGATTCCACGTACCCTCCTGGGGTCAGAAGGGACTGAGGTCTTAGAGAGGAGGAATTCTGAGGTTAGTTCGACTCTCCCCATCCTGCTGCCACCATGTGATTCTCACGCTTTCATTCATGGACGTGCACATTAGGCAGTGATGTGGCCATAACGCTCCCAGGCAAGGCTCTGCTCTCTGGAGTCTAGCACACTGTTCCTTTGCTCCCAGAGTTTCCCACCAAAAATACACATAAGTGCCTAGAAGACTCCTGGCTTATCCCTGTTTCCAGACCATGACTTTGTAGCAGCAACATGGCCCTCCATCAGCCCAGGCTTCTGGACTATCTAACGGTAATCTCATCTGCCTGCGTGGCACGGGAATAAGCCAGAGCATATCCCCACCTGGGCTAGTATCTCTAGTACAGGCAGAATAAGTGACTAAGATATAAATATAAATCAATGGAAGATATAATCAATGGAAGATATAATCAATGGAAGATATCAATGGAAGTTTATTAAGCCAAAGTTTGAACACACTTTGGCAAAAAACACAAACCACAGATGCATTTTTGCATTTGGGAACTTCAGTATTTAAAGGTGGCAAGAAATACAGAAAGAAGAAGGAGGATGGGCATGGACAGTGAGATAAAATGGTTACATCCTTGTGAGGCCCAAGAAATTTACATTTTACATAGGGTAGAGTAAATGTTTGAGGAGAAAAGGGGAGTAAAGGAAGAATCAATTATGTAGATGTCCCTGGGTGGGTGGAAGAACTGATCTTGTCTTGTCTCTGTCCTACACCTGGGGAGATTAACTTGTAATCAACATTATTAGTGTGCAATTGAACAGACTTTAGTTTTAGGAGCTAGATACAGCCCGCAGTCCCAAAGTTATAATTTATATGTTCTTGCTTATGGAAGGCCAGCAAAGAATTTTTTTATGACTTCTGTGGGGGCAGTCCTTGTAGATGTCTGAGACCTTTTTTCTTTCCATGAGGTTCTGGCTGATGGATAATGTTAGTAACAGCTATTCATTTGGAAGGGGGAATTATATGACTCAACCCCCAGGCTTGACATTTGCTTTTGAATAAGGAGTTGGGGGAATGGTCCTGATACGTGTACTTTCTTTTACCACACCAACCAGTTGTTCCACCAACTCTGTCGTGTCCCCCACCCATGGGTCCTTGATAGCACCTGTCTCTTTTCTAATGTTTTCTTCTCCACAAACCCTCTTTCATGTGCATACAGTATGGCTAAAGCTACTCTGGTGCCTGAACCCAGTACCTCCTGGAATTGTGTCCATGAGTTCAAGGCTATGGCCCTAGACTTGGCTGTTGTAAGACCAAATACAAGTTAGAAATACCAGACTGAGTCCTCCAACTTGAAAATAAGGGAATATATTTTATTCTCTTCCTTTTTCTTAAAGCTTTTAATTTAGAAAATTTTAGATGTAATTTTTTTCTCTGCCTCTTTGAAATATAGTTACATCATTTTACCAGCTAAATAGGATTTTTGTCAATTTTAAAACTCAGGGTTGTCTTTCTGTAGCACCCAAGAACCACTGATATGAAATTTAAATAGTCAAGAATATAGCATCCTATTCCACAGTTTCTGCTGGAGAGTAGGAGCCTCCCTTTAGCAGGCACCTCGCTCTATGTTGGAAAACTATCTTCTATCATGAAAACATGGTAAGTTTTATTTTTTCTTTGAATATAGCCAATTAGCAGACACAGAAGGCCTTTCCAATTACCTAGTGAATTTAGGGTGAACTACATATGACAAATGGTGCTGTCAAGTCTTCTACTTGAGAACTAATTATGGTGAGTGTTTTATTTTTTTTTTGAGACAGAGTCTCACTTTTGCCCAGGCTAGAATGAGTGCCGTGACGTCAGCCTAGCTCACAGCAACCTCAAACTCCTGGGCTTAAGCGATCCTACTGCCTCAGCCTCCCGGGTAGCTGGGACTACAGACATGCGCCACCATGCCCGGCTAATTTTTTCTATATATATTTTAGTTGGCCAGATAATTTCTTTCTATTTTTAGTAGAGAACGGGGTCTCGCTCTTGCTTGGGCTGGTCTCGAACTCCTGACCTCGAGCCATCCACCCACCTCGGCCTCCCAGAGTGCTAGGATTACAGGCATGAGCCACCGCGCCCGGCCAATGGTGACTTTTATCTTTGCAATCTCTAAGCAGATTGTCAGAGATGCACGTCACATTTTGGTTTAATTGTGTAAGAAAAGTTGCCTTTCTGTTCTGCCATCATAGAGACTTATTCTGGAGTTGGAAATAATTTCTTTTTAACTATATTTCCCACAAACCATCCAAAATTACCAGACACAATATAAACAAATACGATGCCTACCATGCCACACTCTAGATTGCCCTTTCGCTCTCAGTCTTCTAGTCGTAAACAACAATTGTGCAGCAAAGAGCATTCTGTCCCCAATATCTGAAACTATAGTGTTCTCTGTATTTTCCATCTCCCTTCTAGAGCAGTTAGACTAGATTTCCACAAAAATAACTTTGTAGGGCAGCAATCAGCCAATCTAGCTCTGTAAATTACCCTGCAAACATCAGACCTGAAAGTGATCCAGAGACCAGGTGTCCCAGAAACTCAACCAGGCACACACATGTCCATTGAGTAGTCAACTTTACCCTCCTTCTCTTTCCCAAAGGACACCAGCTGAATCCCCATTCCTTCAAGAGCTAAATCTGCAGCTCCAAATTCTGAATCCAGGTCCTGGGGTTCTTCAGGATTTGATAGAGCGGCTTCAATGAGGGGATCTCTCCACTAGTTTCTTCTTATGCTGTAACACCCAAGATTATAAATACAGGTTGAGTCCACCTAGAACCTGTACATAGGGGCCTCCACCTAAAATTCACAACACACAGCCAGTCGGGACTGAGATTGTACAGATAACCCAAAGGAGACATTTTCTGCATTTTGAGAGGTCAACATAGACTTTGTAAAGCCCCTATTTTGTAATGAGGCCCTTCAAGTTTTCCATTTCTTTTCCAGTGAGCTGCTTCAGTTGTGTGAAGAATTCCTAGTGTAAATAGGATCTTGTGGCAGAATCTGTAAGTGTACACGAGCACTTCAGCAGTCAAAGAACAGGGCCACAAAATATTCAGAGCCGTGATCACCACTGCAGCTACCTTTATACTGTGTTACTACAGTAGAGTATTCATTTTCTTCCTCATACCCAAAAGTTAGCTGATGAGGGACAAGTAATATTACACTTGGATCCAGGGTCGGCTATTCTACAAGGGCAGGGCTATTTTGTATCCTTGCCACACAGAATCACCCTCAGTCTCTGCTACCTCAGTCACCATCCTTCTCAGGCTCACTGGGGACCCTCTCACAAGCACCAGGGAGGCTTTGAGACATTTAAGACAGAAATCTGCCATTGTACTCATTTGCCAGAAAATTAATAAATCTCCCTTTCCTTTTCCTCAACCACTGGTCTTGTTCTTCTGATGCAGCCCTGGGGACAGGTGCTAAGCTTTTGGTACCAGATTTGGCATCCCTGATTGGGCCCATTGGCACCCTGGTGGAATGACACCCCAAAGCGGGGAGCATCCCTGGGCTCAACCATGGGTCTTCACTGGAAGGAGCAGCTTCTTTTCAAGGTGAGAGCATACAGGATAATCCCAGCAGCTGCCGGAGCCTGTTTCAGCTCTGGGAAACTCCCATCTCTCCCTTGCCCAAAGTAGATGCAGCTCCTCACAAGCCCAACTGAGCTGAGGAGAAAGAAATGGCTTTGAGAAGCATCCAGACACCATGGCCATTTGTTTGCTTTGTGAATTCCCCAGC
>CM052445.1:64970170-65016799 GCA_028533085.1 Varecia variegata | reverse complement strand
AAAAGGAAGTAGAGTCCTTAAAGAACGTTGGAACATGCTTCTCAAAAACCATTTCCATTGGAGCAGGACATTCCAAAACACATTTTAAAGTCTGGCTTCCTCCTTGACTATTCATTGAACCTTACATCTGTCATCTACTTCATTTGCTCCCACCTACCTGAGTGTTTGGCTACTATCTCATGCCTCTTCACATTCCAGGGCTCTTTCCTTGGCTCCAGACAGATTAACAGGTCTGGCCTAGATACAGCAAGACCTGTTGTATTACAAAAAAATAATGTGATTCTTAGTGGTGTTCTCCAATTACCAACCTAGTTATTAAAAATTCCAAAAAAGTTACTCCCAAAATAACGTTTCTTGACAGAATCTTTGGAATATTTTGAAAGTATTTTAAATGTGTATGTCCTTAGCTCCACTACCCAGTACAGCTGAATCAAAAATTGGTGATGGAAGTTGGATACTAAGGGGTGGGCAACAACATATTATGCTACTAAATTTCTAGAATTACCACCAATACAAAGTGAAGAATGCACATCACCTCAAGAAATGGGAAGGTTAATGTCAAGATAAAACATCTTGAATATTTTCTTTTCCACACCAAAAAATCCAAAGTACTCCTTGAAAGGAAGGATCAGAAACTTGTTCATACAAAGCAAAAATTCCCAAAGAACATTCTATAAAGAAAAATGAAATCCTTAGTGTGGAATGGGAATTGTCCACTGAAGTTATATTCACCCAGAGAGACCAGGTTTCTATAGTTCTCTAACATCACATACCTATATAAACTCCTCTGAGTAGGGTCCAAGCATGCCCACCCCTCTGGAGAGAATTCTAAGGCCAAATTCCTGAATGTCACTAGTTAGTTCCTGGGGTGGGAGGAACATATTTGCCAAGTGGCCATGGACAGTGTTCTTTGACTTCAGGTGAAAAGACAGAGTGAAGAGAACTGGTTCTGACTAGTATGACTGACTGGAATTGTCCAATAAGACAATTTTTAACACATTAATATTCTCTAATGTATTCTCTAACTCTGAGAAAAGAGCATGGCATAAGATCTACAAAACCAGTGTAGACATTATACTTTTGTTAATAACAAAGTAAAAAATTAAGAGCACCAACGCAGGCATGTACATTATTGACTGCCTACATTACACGGGATAAGTTGTGTATATTTCTCAGGTGGAAAAGTCACAGTGATTTGGAAGGTATGTCTCAAATTTTGATGTGCATAACAATGAGCTAGATATTTTGTTGAAATGCAGATTCTGATTCAAAAGATCTGGGGTAAAGCCTTCCTGTCTTCCTTCCTTCCCTCTTTCCTTCCTTTCTTCTTTCCTTCCCTCCTTCCTTCCTTTCTTCTTTCCTTCCCTCCTTCCTTCCTTTCTTCTTTCCTTCCCTCCTTCCTTCCTATCTTCTTTCCTTCCCTCCTTCCTTCCTTTCTTCTTTCCTTCCCTCCTTCCCCACCAGAAGGCAATGGTGTCATCATAGCTTACTGCAACCTCAAACTCCTGGACTCGAACAATCCTCCTGCCTCAGCTTCCCTAGTAGCTGGGACTAAAGGCATGCACTACCACACTCAACTAATTTTTTTCTATTTTTTTCAGTAAAGACAGGATTTTGCTCTTGCTTAGTCTAGTCTGAAACTCCTGAGCTCAAGCAACTCTCCTGCCTCAGACTCCCAGAGTGCTAGAATTACAGGCATGAGCCATTGCACCTGGCCAGTTTCTGAATTTCTAACAAGTTCACCAGTGATGTCAGTGCTCTGGACCAAGATGAATATTTTGTCAAACATCCAGTAGGCAAGAAAGCCTGTTTATCCAGTTCATCTGACCAGTAAGTAAAAATGAGAGCCATCATTTCCCAAAGCAAGCTATAAGAAAATCTAAAAAGAAAAAAGAGCTTCCACATTAAACGTGATGGTTTATCTATATCAGTTGGTAAATCTCTCCAAGGTACTTATTAATAATAAAGAGAAAAGTAATTAACTCTAAAGTGGAAAAATCTGTCAGGGAACACTTAATTGAGTGAATCAAATTAACATCAACTGTAATAGAAAAATTGGTATCAGGTGTTGATGCACACAGGCGGACACATCACTGTTGTGAGATTGGCAACAAAGAAGTAAATTATAACCTGAATTTAATCATGAAGAGACAGCAATTTTGTGCTAAATTCAAACTAAAGATATCCCCCAGGTTCTAAAATCGCTTATAATTTATTCAAATAACATTTCTTTACAATCCTAGGGAGCAAGCCTCTTCTAATTATTCTTTTTCAGAACCTTTTAAGTTATTCTGGGAAATTAATGCCATCCTCTTTAACTTTGCATTTCCTTAATCCTATTCTGCATAGAGCTGATGGAGTATCTAGATGGAATCTCAACAATCCATGTTCCCCTTCCTCACTGATACCCAAGGACCTGAACCCATCTCCAATAGGAAGCTTGCATATCCCATTCATATTCCCATATTTATCTGTCACAAAGAGAACATTTTTAATATTGTAGTTCATACACTCATGGTGAGAATTGATTATGGCACATAAGATGCCTGGATGAAGAGAATGGAGAGAAGGCTCTCGTATAGAGGGGAAGAGAAATTTCCAGAGCTCCTTGACTATCATAAGATATAAAAAGTACTTTAAATAAACATGTTAGGCAGGAACATCAGAAATTGAGATGCAAAGGCTTGCAAATTCTAAACATGTGATATTCCAGGAGGAAAAGTGGACACAGCCCCTGAACTAGGACACATTCAACTAAGAACCAACCATTTCTTCCCCTTCCTTCTCCTTCTCTGGGATTTTTTTTTTTTTTTTTTTTTTGGTGAGATTATCTGGACAAATCACACCTGTACTTTGAGACTATGCCCTTAAAGTATCATCAGCACAACCTCTTCACCTCCTACCACCATATCCATAGGGAGAAACAAGGACATTTAAGTACAGAAAAGTTCTACCCTCCCCTGTCTCTTGTCACAGGAGTCAGGAACAGTGAGCTCCTAAAGGAGGATCAAAATGTGAGTGTCTCCTTTCCTACCTTTTGGTGTCCTCCCCTTCCACAGATACCAGCAATTTCTGTGGCAGCAAAGGGTACGTGAAACATACTGGCCTACCCCTACCAAACCCAAGCCGAGCAGGTCCTGTGACCTCACTTTGGAAAAAAGTTTGAACACAACTCTAATGAATGTACCTGGGAGACCTCATGCTTGACTCTGGGTTTCTTTACAATCAAGGGGAACACTTAATTAAAACCACATGGATCCTACCACCCAGAACAATAGAGTCTATGGGCAGGACGCAGGTGATGGCATTTCTTCAAACTGGCCATGTGATTCTATGGGAAGACTGGACTGAGGACCACTTATCTAAGCATTGTCTCTCAGGCTTTAATGAGCATATAAACTATTTGGTACTCTTGACCCCACTCTAAGTATTGTGATTCTGTAGGTTTGGAAGCAGTTCATGAATTGGCTTCTATAAGAAGTTTCCAGTTAACCCTGATGTTGCTCCCCCACACCTGTTATCAGTAGCACTCAGCTAAAGACAGCACGCACAGCACACAGAGTCTCTTACACCCCAGACCCTATCACAACACAAATACTTTTGGTCCAACGTGAAAACCACCAATCACCATCCCTGAAACATGACATTCCTTGCCAGTCCTTTAAAGTTTACTGAGGATGGAGACAGCAGCAATGTCTGAGAAAGTCTACCTTTGGAATATATTATGTATACATACATTGAGGCAATGTTTATTGAGCATGTACTATGTACTCACAAGTATGCTATGATACATTGTGCTGCAAAAATTAGTGTGTTAGTTAATCCTCATAGCAGCCTGGGAATTGGGTACTAAGAGTGCCATAATTCCCAGGATTTTAATGAAGGGCCCAGAATTTCCATTTCTTTTTCTTCTTATCATTCATTTTAAAAAGAAAAAAACTATGGAATAAAATATAAATATAGGCTGGATACTGCTGCTCACATTTGTAATCCCAGCACTTTGGGAGGCTAAGAGAGGAGGATTGCTTGAGTCCAAGAGTTCAAGACCAGCCTGATAGTGTGGTCAGATCTAACACTTACAAAATTTGAAAAATTAGCAAAATATAGTGGTTGGAACCTGTTGTCCCAGCTACTCAGAAGTCTGATGCAGGAGGATCTTCTGAGCCCAAGAGTTTCAGGCTGCATGCAGTAAGCTATGATGGTTCACTGCACTCCAGCTTGGGTGAAAATGTGAGACCCTGCCTCAAAAAAAAAAAAGCTATCCTGCCATTTGCCATTCAAAGGCAAATAAAAAAAGAAAAACAAAAGCTAAATATAGACAGATGGGAAGAATACATAAAGAAAGGGTAAAGTATAGTTCAGAGGGATTTTTTTCATTATTGTATTTATAATTATTTTCTTCTGAATTGTGGAGAAATTACTGCATCTGCAGAAATAGAAAACAGGTTGCTTAGTGGGATGTCTCTAGAAGCACTTGTTTTAATAAAGAAGAAAAAAATTAACATCCCAAAATATATAGTTTTTTTGCTTCCATTTATCTGCTTTTTGGTTTCAGGAAATTGTGAACATTAGCTCTAGAGAATTAGCAGCAGCAGCCACCCAAAACTGTGATCTCCTTTATTCAATTCCATGGTGTGATGTTCCAGGGTGGGGCAAGACCTGGATGAGGCCTGAGAAGAGGGTGGATCTGGGCAGGGCTGGGCAGGAAGGCCCTGGGCCTCTCATCCTGTCATTTGGGTGTTTCCAGGTCTGTCCTTCCTAAGCCTGCCCAACAGAAACTAGAGTCCCAGAGTTTGTACAATTTCAATCTATTTTAGCCACTTCCTTGTTTATTTTATAACAGGCAATTTAACTGAAACCCTTAGAGTTTCTAGGACAATTACGGTAGAAGCTAAATATTTATTCTTAGCAAGGTTAAAGCAAAAATCACTTCTTCTGCCCATAAGTAACTCTTCATATAGTGACATAAGAACTCCCACAACATAAGGGCAGTGGCCCAAATGAAGCCAGAGTCCCCTATACATTTCCCCTCTTTGTACTGACCATATGATGCAGCCATTATCCATTTGCTCTAGAATAAAAGTTCACGGATGGTAGGGACCATATCTGCTTCACCTGTTTTCCTAATGGCCATATGAAATGGAAAGAATTGCTTTTTCTATCAGTTTGTATCTCCAGACCTCCTCCTTGTTCTTCACCCAAGTATCATGAAACTGGAACATCTCCCATCTGGGCACCAACCAAAGAGAATCTGTGAGGAATAAAACAAAACTTAGATGACACATTTCTTTTTATCTGAGGTATAAGAATAATTAGACCCTGTTGTCAGCCTGATCCCAGTCTGAACAAGACATTGTCAATGTCTCAAAGACTTTCAGGTGCTAGTGAAGATTACGGTGAGCCTGGGCTGATGCCCCCATGGTTATCCAGTCAAAGGAGACTCGGGCTGACTCTTTGGGGTCAGGATAGAGAATGAAGTTGCCCTGGTGGAGCAGCTGACCCTGGATCCAGGTGGAATATTACCTGTCCTTAATCAGCTAACTCTAGGGTATGAGGAAAAACAAGAATACCTTAGTCCAGTAATACGGTATACAGGCGGGTGGAGTTGTGCTCATAGCTCTAGATATTTTGTGGCCCCGAGCTCTCACTGCCACCAGATTCTGTTTATGCCAGTAGCCCCTCATAAAACTACAGCGGGTCACCCGGCAACATCTGGAAACTCAAAGGACCCTACTCTGAAAAAGGGGTTCTAAAATGTCTGTTTGAGCTCTCATGATGCAGAAAATGTCCCCCCTGGGTTTTCTGTACATGCCCAATTCAAAGTACAGCCCTGTCATGTGAATCCCAGGTGACAGCGTTTATGTGCACATTCCGAGTGAGATCACCTGGCTCTGCATTCTTTGGGTGTTATAGCCAGGGAAATAAAACCAGAGGAGAGATTCCCTCATGGAGGTTGCTCTAACATATTCTAAAGGATATGTTGACCTAAAAGAAAAAAACTAAAGTAAAATTAATAGTAGTAGAGATTTTATTTGTCCCCAGGTTGAGGACTGAAACCTGGGAGTATTAGTTCAAGTCACCCTGAATATACACTCCTAGTAGCAGCAGGTACAAGTGAATTTTTAAAGACAAAAAAAGGAGAAGTGGGCTGAATCAAATTTGTTTGTTCAGAATTTTCATGGTTTACAGAAATAGCATGGACTAGTGATTGGCTATGCATTGTTATGCTGTAGGGGGTGAGTTATGGTTATTAGGTTAATTTATACCTACTTGTGGCAACAAGAAGTTTAAAGAGATGAATACATAACTCAAAGGAAAGAAAATGACATGACTATGCTCTCATTTTACTGTTTCTCTGGCCATGGTGATTAAAAAGGCCTGCAATCCTCAAATAATTTTTTCTTTTTTCTCAAACCCCAGGAGCACTCAGAATCTGGGGCTGCAGATTTAGGTCTTGGAGGGGGTTGAGAAGCAGCGGGTGTCCTCTGCACGTTTGTGAGTGTTTAGGCAAGTGGAGGAGGGAGAAGTTGAGATTCTCACACCTACTCAATGTACATGTGTGAGCCTGCCTGGATTTCTAATCCCCATGGTCTCTGAATCAGTTTCAGGTCTGGATGCCAGGGATGCTGAAAGTAGAGTAACTGCTACTCTGTTATTTTTGTAGAAATCTAGTCTAACTGCTCTAGGAGGAACTGTAGATCCCAAATAGGCAGAGGCATCAGTCTGCCTACAGATTTTGGGGGCAGTGTGTACAACTGCTGCACAATTGTGTATTACTACTAGAAGCCTGAGTGGGAAAGACCCCTCTACAGTGAAGGATGGTAGCACCTTATATGTTGATATTGTGTCTGATAATTCTGGACAGTGTTTGGAAAATATAATTAAAAACACAAACCATTTGCTGTGCCCCCAAAACTCTCAAAAATGGTAGAACTTAAAGAAAACTGTTTTATTACACAATTAAACCAGAATGTGAAGTAATTCCCAAGGAATCTGCTAAGAGAATTGCAAAGACAAAAAGAAAAGTTGCCATAATTAGTTCTTGAGTAGAAAACCAGACAGCACCATTTGTCATATATGGTTCATGCTATATTCACCTGGTAATTGGGGAGTCTATCTGTGCTTGCCAATTGGCTACATTCAAAGGAAAAAGAAACTTCTCATGTCTTCATTACTGAAGGTAGTTACAAGTTCAACCAGGTGCCTGCTGAAGGCAGGCTCCCACAGCTTACAGAAACTCTGGGAGAGGGTGCTGTCTTTTTTGCTATTTCCATTTCAAAGGAATTGTTCCCAAGTCCTAGTGAAAGATATTTCTGAGTCAAAAGACTGAAGAAATGTAAATAATTAATGATATGTGAGCACTTCTAGGAGTTGCCACGTCCCATCTTATAGAATTTATTTAGCATTAAACTCACACACCAAGATAATAGGTTACAGAACAGAAATATCCACTGTCACTTCTCCACCCAGAAAAAAAAAGAAACTGATGTTTTCATGAATCTACATATTTTACCATTTCATCTACCACACTCTTGTGGAAATATACTTATTTTTTACAGCCATAATGAAAGATAGAGTTTCCCTGGCAGCATCCCCAAAGCTATGCCCTAGGATTCTGTTTGAAATCACCCTCAAAAAGAACTGACTTGAAAAACTTACTCTGGGGAAGATAAAGGTAAATAGGAATATTTAATAAATGGAATATATAACTAGACTTTATTTTGAAATCCACATTTTTCATACCTTTTAGAAACATTTTTCTTATCTTTAAGCTCTAACTGCCATTTGAAGTTAATAAAAAACTGAAGTTGAAATAAATGAATAAATCTTTGCAAGGTGACAAATTCAGGGAGTGGCAGTGCTGTCTGGAACACAGACATGTCTGACTCAAGTGTCAAGTCAGGCTACTTGGGACATCCTCCTACCCCCATCCTACCCAATGAAGTGCTCAATGACCACCCTCCCAGGAGACACTGCATTGCACCCTTCTGTGTGCCTAAAGTGCATTTTGCTTTGCAGGTTCTTGCACTGCTGCACTGAGCGGGTTTTCTTTTTCCTTTGAGATAGTTTTTCTCCCTTCACAAGTATGAGAAAATCCAGAGAGCAGGAATCATTTCTGCCTTTTCCCCTGAATATCAGCATCCAACTGGCTGACCACCAATGTGTCTCCAAGGAATGAAAATTGACAGTGGTGAAGAAACTATTAATGTCCCAAGGGGTTAGCTTTTTAGATAATGTGTATGCCAGGAGACTTCTCTCAAGTCTCAGGGCATCCAGCTGCTTCCCTGAGAGGCTCCACCCCCACACCTCAGGTTATCTTCTGGAAGGAGATGACCCAGATCTGATACACACCGGATACTCCAAGAGACATGGGTAGTCATCTTGGGTCATCCCCAGACAGTTCTACAATTCAGGGCCAGAAAAAAACTGAAGATTGGCCGAGGACACATCACCCTGTAAAGTTTCCAAAGTGAAACCTTAACCCCAAGAAGTTCTGATGAAGTGTCCGTACCTAGTAAAGATAAAAGAAAGAGAAACACAAAGATTTTTTTTATAGTTGAGTGTCAGGGGATTATTCTCTACTCTCCTCTCCTGTGAAATATTTACAAACAGAAAACAGACTTTTAAAATTTTAAAAGTGTCATCCACTGCTTTGTGAAAAAAATGATTCATTTAAATACCGTGTCTAAAATGTATAATAAAGAACAAATAATTCATAATTTGGCAAATCAGAGATGGGAAGTTGGCATTCAGGAATGTCCAAATGGAAGAGGAAATTTAAGATTTTTTTAATTTGAAATCCTGGTTGCCATACTTTTGGAAAATACAGGGGAAAAACTAGTCCTCTTGTGAAGTGTTAATTAAATAAAATACAACTAGATTGACGTGGCTCTAGTGCCCTGGGATCCTATGTAACAAAAAATCCAGAATCTAAATTGCATTTCTTGTAAATTACTATCATAAGTGGAAACAAAATTCAGGCTTAACGGATTACACACCTGCAAATAGTTTATAACTACATAACCTGGAAATTTCCACCGGGATAGGCCAAATAATTGTACCCAATTATTTAATCTGCTTTGCTTCCTCAAGCACCTTATAAAAAAGCCTCTCTGCTGAACCCCCAAACCAAGTCTCGGGGCTTCCCCATTCATGAATTGCTGTTTGCTTAAGTTTTAGCGTGCCTCACTTTAATCTTTAACAGGAGAAAGGAGGGAGAGACTATCCCACAGTCCACAGCTCCTCCCACATAGGAACCCCGCACACGGAGTGGGGATTCTTCCACGCACAATCTGGGGGAGACTCGAGGCTGCGGTTGCAGAGCTGCCCAGATAGAGCTCCCGACCCGGCTGAAGTCATAGGAATGGAACAAGACGCCCAGGGTTCGGGATCCTGCCCACCCCACCCTTGTGGCCGAATAAAACTTTGGGCCGAGCAGCGCACGTGCGGATTTGAGTCCGCAGTTTCCGGAGCTGACCGCAGGGGGCCCGGGGCCTGCCACGGCCGGTTCCGGCGGGTTCCAACCAGTCCGCTCCCCCAACTGGGGACACCCGGCCCCTCACACTCACCATTTCTCAGCTTGCGCAGTGTCCCAGCATCCACCCTATGGACCTCCCAGTACCTGCAGGTCACAGGGTGACAGAGGACGTGAAAGTCACCTGGACCTCCCAGAGTAGAGGAGAAGGATTGGAGTTCGGTGAACACTCTCGTGTAAGAGACAAAGGACCCGCCAGATCGTGGAAGGCCGCCCCCTCCACTCCCGCTGGGGCGCCTGATTGGACAGTTCTTACCTTTGCACCCCTGATTGGATAAGACGCCAGGCCCCGCCCCCTTAGCGCCTTGAGTGACAGGTAATGAGATCCCACAAGTTCTGCCCGCATCCTGCGCTTCCTGTCTGCGCGGGGACGTGGCTCCTCTTGGGGAACATTTGCATTTAACCTTTTTTTTTTTTTTTTCAAGGTTATATCCGCTTGTAAATAATATATGATATTCTAAATTGGAAACAACATAATGACAATTATTTTTAAACTTCACATTTCATAACCTTCGTGGCTTTTGGTCTTTAAGAAGGCAGCCTGAATTTCGAAAAGAGGGACACAATCCTCTTAGGCAGCGATTTAAAATAAAAACAAAATACGAGCCACGTGTGTCACTTTAAATTTTTCCTCGTACAACGTAGAAGAAAATAAATAACACGGAAATTATTGTAATGATTTATTTAACCCAATATTTCCAAAATATAATTAATGAAAAATTTTTGAGTACTAAATCTTTCAAAGTCACTCTGTATTTTAAGTTTCCAGAACAGCATAATTCAGACAGCACAACTGGGTGCACATGTGTGGTTTTGACACTTTTATTTATCTTGAGATTGATCTGTGGGTCCAGGGAATATCTGCCTGTTATTTTCATATAATTGCTTAGCATTTATTAATTAGTATTTCCTCATTTCATTTATTTCATTTATTTCACTGAGAGTTGCAAAATAGCAGTTTTCTAATTATATCCTCTGCATATATTAGTTTTCATTCTTCCATTAAGAATTACATTTTCTCATGAGTTTTCATTACATTAAAAACTAGCCTATCAGGGAAGAAGGATAAAAGCTTGATTCATACTTTTATTAAAGTTGATACAATAATGAGGATGTGGCCACAGCAAAGAAAACACAGGAATAATATTTCTCCTAATATTATTTTCTGTGTATTTCATGGGATTCCATACACTGCAGTCTGTATTTATCTTTTTAGTTCAAATTGCCCCATCACAGGTCAGTGAGGGAACCTTTGCATTGCCTCCTTTGTCCCTGTTGCCACATGACCGTATGTTTTCAGGGCTTTTTATTTTCTGGAACAGACATGTAAGCTTCCCTTTGTCTATTATATAAATCACAAATAGATTTCCCATTTGGCATTTTCCCTTTTACTTGACTTATGATGTTTCCTACCATGCACAATATTCTGGTTTTATTAATATATTATGTACTTTATCTTTTCTTTCAACTTTTTTTTCAGTCACAAGCCACATTTATTCTCACAGCATTTCTTTCTACTATTTATGTTTTCAATTCTTTACCATTTGCATTTCTTCTTTATTTATCTTTTATGTTACCACAGCATATAAATGATAAATCCATGTTTATCCTTTTTTATAGAAATATCCAGTTCGCCAATACCAAAAACTAATAAAGACAGCTCCTCTGTAGATTTTATGGTGTAACTTCTCTTATGCACTTTGTTAGATTTCTGAATTTTCTACTGTCCTAGTCTGTTGACTATTTTTGCATCAACACCACACTGTTTTAATTATAGAATGTTTTGTGTATTTTAATTTCTTATATGCCTAGAAACCCTACTGTATCTTTTTCTCAGGGATTTTGGCTATTCTTATACGTTTCTTTTTCCACGCGCTCTTTGCAAAATCATTGCTAGCTTTAAAAAAAACTGACAGACTCTATTATGAGATCAAATACAATGATGAAGTTAGCATAAGTATAAATGAGTTCTTTATATTATTTAGTTTTTCTATTTAAGAACATAATGTGACTTTCCATTTAAGTTTTTATTCATACATTTCAGGAATGCTTTATTATTTTGCTCGTATAGACTTTGTACATTTTTTATTAGTTTTTTTGCTAGGTAATTTTCTTTTAATTTTTAAGATTTAATTTATACTTTTTGTTTCTATCCTTGTCTCACTGTACCCATAAATGATTCTTGAATTATACATAGAAAGGCTACTGGTTTTGAGCACCAGTGTTATATTGCATGAGTTTATTGAACTATTTTTGTACTAAGACTTTTTTTTTTTTTTTTTTTGTGACAGAGTCTCACTCTGTTGCCCAGGCTAGAGTGCTGTGGCATCAGCCTAGCTCACAGCAACCTCAAACTCTTGGGCTCAATCAATCCTTCTGCCTCAGCCTCCCGAGTAGCTGGGACTACAGGCATGCGCCACCATGCCCGGCTAACTTTTTCTATATATTTTTAGTTGTCCAGATAATTTCTTTCTATTTTTAGTAGAGACGGGGTCTTGCTCTTGCTCAGAGTGGTCTCCAACTCCTGAGGTCAAAGGATCTGCCCGCCTCGGCCTCCCAGAGTGCTAGGATTACAGGCGAGAGCCACTGCGCCCGGCCGGTGCTAATTATTCTTTAGTGATTTTAATCTAAAGTTATGATATCATGTTCAATCTTTTTCATCTAACCTACTGATGCATCCTTGTCGGTTTCTTCATGTCACCTCACTTTTCTTTCCATAACTTAAATAAAGGGGCATCTCAGGAACCCAAGAATTAAAAAAAGTATTAGATTTTAGGTAAAGACCTTATCCAGGAAGCACAAAGTCCAACACATGCTTCACTGACAGTCCTTTCCATATTAAACCTTAGCATTTCCTGCTGTCTTCCACTTGACACCCTGTCTTCAAAGACAATGAAAAAGAAAGAGCCTCTCCCAAACACTCCAACAGTCTCCTTGGAGATGCCGCTTATGAGCTTGCAATTATTTAGTTGATTCATGACTAAAAGATTTTTCCAGAAATAGTCTTATCTCCAGTAGAGTGTGTCATCATTGTCACTATAGATGAAATGATAATTTCAGTTCTGTGGGAAGGTGAGGTCACAGAACTGTAAGAGTTTATCTCAGAATTTTCTTGACTCCCTTCTACACATACACTGACTACCAAACTGTCACACTGAGATTACCCTCCTGGCAGCAGAAAGTAACCAGTTGAGTATTTTAGGTTTTAGTCTGAGAGGCATAGTCTGTAAAGAAAGGTTTATCAGGAGTCTGGGTAAGTGATAATGTCTGCAAAAGGGATTCATCTTTATTTAACACTGGTCTAGTGCCAAATACACTCATCATGGAGAAATAATTCCTGAGGCAAGGGCTGACCTCTTGGAAATAGACTGAGGTCCTAAACCTGCACTGATTTCTATCTTCTCCAAGTATTATTCAATCCATAGTAATGGAAGTTATGTTTTATCTTAGTAAATTTAAGGGGATACTTAAATCCTCTATAATTTTCATTCTGAAATTAATCTCTACTTGAATCACAAATATCACTTTCAGCAAAGTAAAAATAATGCTTTAAAATATCCATTCATGTGATGATAATTAAGTGGAACTATAATACAATGATCCACTGCTGTACAGAAACCTTGTGTCTGAGTGGCAGTGACTGGAGTTTATTATAAATATCTTTTTTCTAATGCTGGGTGTCTGATGTGCTAAATAGTGACAGTACCTGTTTTGACAGAAAAACTATGGCGTCTGTTGATTATGCTGAGACTGTTTTTCCAGTTGAAATAATGGAAGTTGTATTTATGAAAAGAAGTTACATTTTGATTTTGGGTTTAAGATAGCAGAAAAAAAAAGAAAACAAGATCTTCAACAGTTTCTGCTTAAAAAATACTGCAATGTCACCTCTCATCTCACTATGAATTTCTCCAATAATTATTCAAGGTACTTATTTTCATGACTTTTGGATACATCTTTATGTATTTATCTTATATTGGAGTATAATTAATGATGATTACATTATCATAAACTATTATTATTGAACAAGTCACAATATAATCATAATCATAATGTTTGTCATTGCAGTGTTTTATCTCATATTCATGTGTCAGATTCTATACCTAAGCTCACAGCAGTATTCTGCACTGATATTGGTGGTTGGCACCATTGTAATCTCATTTCTGGATCAAGGGAACATACATAATCTTGTTAGTGTTGTATTCTGAGTAAGAATCTTTTCTTGACAGCCAGACAACCTGGGTTTAAGTTTTAATTCAGGCAACTTACAGGGATGGGAGTTACCTGAATATTTTTTATTGTATTTGTCTAAGGTTCCTTGTCAGTAGAGAATAATAACATCAACACTTTTGCTGAGTTGAATATTCAGTCTGCAATTGTATGTAAACCTATAACAAAAAGTCTTACTCTAAATGCTGTATAAAGGATAATAAATATACAAACATAATCCATCAGTTCTTAAAGCAAATAATAAGTGTTTCTGAGTGTGAAAAAATTGTATGTTGAGAATATCGGACTTCAGTAGCCTTGAAGTAATACCACTGTCGTGTTTCTCTGCAGGATCCTCTGGCTCTGCGGAGGATATGAATATCAGTACAAGAACAGAGCAGAACAGTCTCCAGGGATTTGGCAATAGGGATTATCTCCTGACTGCAGACTAATAGTTAGAATCCTGGGAAATGTATTTCTTATTTATGATTAATTCTACCTTTACTTCACTAGATACTGGTGAAGGTACACATATCTGTCAAGCACCCGAAATTAGTTATTGCCTTAGCCATTCTTTCTAAGGGAGTCTCCCAGACAATGGCAGCATTAGAAATGAAACATTTCTTCAGTGATTTTGTATGTAAACTTAGATCTTATCTTTACAGAGTAACCAGAGGTGTGTCCTTTGGCACCTCTTGCATTTTGTGTATCTTCCGATCCCTCATAATCTGTCCCTGGAACTTCAGGCGGGCAGCGCTTAAAGTGAAAGTTGACAATTACATTGACCAATTCAACATTCTCTGCTGGATCTTGCAAATTAATATATATATATATGTATATTTATATGTGTGTGTATATATATATGGAAAATAGAGCAGTAAGGACATCACAAAGCAAAAGGATTTGGATATTCTTGTGTACTTTATGACAAAGTGATGTCCTCATTACTTGTACATTTTCAGCCTTTCCTAGTATTTTGGATTTTGGACTTAGGATCTGAGCCAGTGGCTCTGTGTTTTTCATCTTGTGCAGACACAGGCAATGAGTTCAACTCATATATAAGAGCAACATTTCTCCCGAAGAATCCTTATCCAGTTGAGTACCTTTTGTAACTTTTTTCACTCTCTCCTCCTTACAGTTTATGTGGTGCTTTTTAATGAACCCCGGTGGTGGCTGGTGAACATCACTGTACTAATTAATTTGTAGTTCCCAATTGTCATCCTCTTTGTTCTCAGGGACCAGGACAACCATGTATCCAGACTCTGTTCTGCCTGCTACAATTCCCTAGTCTGATAATAGAGCCAAGTAGCTCCAAGTCCCAGATCAGAGAGGAAGCCCTGGATGCAACAAGGAATTTGTGGGATCTCATTACCTGTCATTCAGGGCTCTAAGGGGCGGGGCCTTGTCTCTTATCCAATCAGGGACGGGATGTGGGAACTGTCCAATCAGGTTCCACAGAGGAGGCGGAGGGTGCGGCCTTCCAAGATCTGGGGAGGCTTGTGTCTTTTATCCCGGCGTGTTCTCCAAACTCGGGTCGTTCTCCCTCCTTTGTTCTTTCACATCTGCTTCGGGGCTAACGTGACTGCCACGTCCTCTGTCACCCTGTGACCTGCAGGTACTGGGAGGTCCATAGAGAGGACTCTAGGACTCTGAGCAAGGCGAGAAATTGTGAGTGTGAGGGGCCTTTGGTCCCCAGGAGGGGGAGAGGGCCGGTTGAAACCAGTGGGAACCGGCTGTGGCCGGATCCCGGCCTCCCGGCGGTCAGCTCGGTCTGCACTGGCGCAGCTTGGCCTTCAGTCTCCTGCGGCCACAGGGGTGGGGCGGTCGGGGGCGGGTCCCTGGGCGTCTTGTTCTGTCCCTATGCGGTCACTTCCGCCCAGCCCGGAGCGCTTTCAGAGCAGCTCTGCACCGGCAGCCCCGCGTTCCTCCCAGGTTGTGCGGAGAATCCCCACTCGGTGTGCTGGATTCGTTCCTACGTGGAAGGAGCTGTGGATTGTGGGATACTCTGTCCCTTCTTTCCCCTGTTAAAAATTAATCTGAGGCCGGGCGCGGTGGCTCACGCCTGTAATCCTAGCACTCTGGGAGGCCGAGGCGGGTGGATCGCTCGAGGTCAGGAGTTCGAGACCAGCCTGAGCAAGAGCGAGACCCCGTCTCTACTAAAAATAGAAAGAAATGATCGGGCCAACTAAACATATATATAGAAAAAATTAGCCGGGCATGGGGGCGCATGCCTGTAGTCCCAGCTACCCGGGAGGCTGAGGCAGTAGGATCGCTTAAGCCCAGGAGTTTGAGGTTGCTGTGAGCTGGGCTGACGCCACGGCACTCACTCTAGCCCGGGCAACAGAGTGAGACTCTGTCTCAAAAAAAAAAAAAAAAAAAGGAAAAAAAAAATAATCTGAGGCACGCTAAAACTTAAGCAAACAGCTATTCATGAATAATGAAGCCCGCAGCCATGTTTTCTGGTTTTGGGGGTTCACCAGCGGGGCTTGAAGGTGCATGAGGAAGCAAACCAAGTTGAATGATTGTGTACAGTTATATTGTCGCCTTATTTGGCCTGTCTAGGTGGAAATTTCCTGGTTATATAGTCGTAAGTTAATTGCAGGTCTGTAGTGCATTAAGCCTGAATTTTGGAAAAAGAAAACCCACTCAGTGCGGCAGTGCAAGAACCTGCAAAGCAAAATGCACTTTAGGCACACAGGAGGGTGTAGTGCAGTGTCTCCTGGGAGGGTGGTCATTGAGCACGTCATTGGGTAGGATGGGGGTGGGAGGATGTCCCAAGTAGCCTGACTTGACACTTGAGTCAGACATGTCTGTGCTCTCAGCACTGCCACTCCCTGAATTTGTTACCTTGCAAAGATTCAGTTTTTTTATTAACTGCAAATACCAGTTAGAGCTTAAAGATAAGAAAATATTTCAAAAGGGCATGAAAAATGTGGATTGTGAAGAAATGTAGTTATATATTCCATTTGTTAAAAATTCTCATTTACCTTTTTCTTCCCCAAAGTAAGTTCTTTTCAGGTGGTGATTTCAAACAGAATCCCAGGGCTTAGCTTTGGGAATGCTGCCAGAGAAAATCTGTCTTCCATCATGGGTGTAAAACATAAATATGTTTCCACAAAAGACTGTGTAGATGAATTGTTGAATTATGTAGATTCATGAAAGCATCGGGTTTTTTTTTTCTTTTCCTTGGTGGAGAAGTGGTGACAGTGGATATCTTTGTTCTGTAGCCTATTGCCCCGGTGTCTGAGTTTAATGCTAAATTTTATGAGATGTGATTTGGCATCTCCCAGAAGTGTTCACATATGATTGTTTGCTAAATTATTTGTTATCATGGAAATAATGCAATGGCCTGTTTTTGTCTGAAAGGTATACATAATTTTGTTTTTTCCTGTTGAGGTATAAAATGTAAGTACCTTATAATTTTCTTCGCTTCTGTAAACCCTGTGTTTGAATGATTTTTCTGGATTCTTCCAATACTGCATGTTTTCTCATTTAAAACTAAGTGAATGACCCTGACTGGAAAGTAGAAGCCTGAACCCAGTGACTCCAGGCCAAGCCCATCTGAAAAAAGGAGGTTATTGAAGACCCAATTAGTTCTTGGGGAGCCTACTCTGCAGGTGTCCCAGCCTGTTTATACCAGCCATGGAAAGAGCACTTTTATACTAAGACAAGCTACAGAGCCCTGGAAAGCTAGGGGTTGGGAGGCTGTTTGTGAGGATGGAATTGTTATTACCCTGGGGCTGCTTCTAGACATTATAAAATAAAACAAATTCAAATTTAGGTAAAAAGTTACTTAATTCTAAAGGAATATTGCAACAGGGGAAAAACACCAACTCTGATTTTAAAAGATCTCAATGTTTAGGCAGAAAACGGCTTTCTCTTATAGAGAAGAACAAAGAAGAAGAAGGTGGGAGGGGGAGGAAAAAAACGAAGGGTGGCAAAATCAGACTGTAGATCACCCTGTAGTCAGCCTGTTCTTAGGAGGGGCATAGAGAGGGGTTGTATGTTTTCTTAGGCTGAGGGTGGGTCAAAGTTCAGGGACCCACAGGATTGAGAGGAACCTAAGCAAAGTTTGGTTACCACATTCTTTTTTTTCCTTTTTTTTTTTTCTTTGAGACAGGGTCTCACTGTGGCACCCTGGGTAGAGTGCTGTGGCATCATCATAGTTCACTGCAACCTCAAATTCTTGGACTTGAGCAATCCTGCCTCAGCCTCCCAAATGGCCAAACTACAGGTGAGTACCATGACTTCCTGCTAATTTTTCTATATTTAGTAGAGACAGGGTCTCACTCTTGTTCAGGGTAGTCTTGAACTCCTGAGCTCAAGTAATCCTCTTGCCTCACCCTCCCTGAGTGTTAGGATTGCAAGCATGAGCCATGGTGCCTGGCCTTGGTTACCAAGTATTTTGATTTGATCCCTGAAGACAAAATTTTTCAGCTGATCAGGAATTTGCAGTCTGTGTCTAGTTATTGATAAGTAAAAAAGGAAGCAGCATCTCAGTCATAATGGGAAGAATGTTTCTTTCCAGGGAGCTGCTCTTGAGAACACAAAGGCTGGGGGATTTTTTTAATGACAGCTATTTAACAGGATTACCTGCGTGCCCATCTCCCTGTACCACTTTCACTTGCCCTATACTTCTATTCCATTTGGATATTTCTGAATTGTAAATTCAGAAATAACAAACTGGTAAACATAGGTACAGTGTTTGGCTGAGTCCTCTGAGTAGTTCCATCAAATTAATTGAACCTGAGGAGGAGGTCATAGGATCTGCAGCTTACAGGCTGTTGCTAACAAGAATAGATGGGCCCCCTGGGCTTGGGACTAGCATCTGCACTGGGGGCACTGCTGTAGGACTAAGCCTTGAACTTGTGGGATCTGGGCAAACTGTTAGTGATGTTGGAATTGACTTGTTGGACACCCAGTTGGTGTTGAAGATTTGGTGTTAGCAAATTCTACATATTTGATGAAAGAAGTAGTATCCGATAAAAGACATCACGGGGGCCTGGGCTGGAAGGAAACTCTGGGTGTCTCAGGGAAGGGAGGCTCTGTTCTCCTGCACACAGGGTGTCACACTGTGCATTGTCCTATGATTCCAGGTCTGCTCCCAGGGTAAGAGAAGAGTGAGGACTTAGAGGTAAGGAGTTCTGGGAACAGACCCCCTCCCTCACCTTGCTGCCACCACATGATTTCCACCAACTTAGAGACATACCCACTAGGCAATGCCATGGCCATGCCCCTCCCAGGACAAGGCTCCAACCTCAGGAATCACCACAGTATCTTTGCTTTTAGTTTCCTGCCAAAAACCTACACAGTGCCTAGAGGATTCCTGGCTTGTTCCCACCCTAAGACACTAAATCTGTAGCAGCAGGTTGGTCCCTCCATCAACCTAGGCTTCTAGACCACTCAGTCATAAATTTACTTGCCTGCATGGACACAGGAGTGAGTCAAAGCATAGCAACACTTGGGCCGGTATCTGCAGCACAGACCAGCTCTTCCACCAACTTTGCACTATCCCCCCCCCCACAGGACCTTGATAGCACTTTTCTCCCCTCTGCCTTTTTTCTCACAGACTCTCTTTATTGTGTACATGGTGTGCACAACACCACCCCTCAGCTTCCTGTATCCATTACCTCCTAGAATTCAGATGTCCATTAAGTTCAAGACCATGGCCTTAGAGATGGCTCTTGTCAGTGCAAATACAAATTAGAAATGAGACAACCCTTCAACTTGAAAATAAGACAAATGATTTTGCTTTTCTCTCTTTTTCTAAAGCATTTAATTTAAAAAAATTTTATGTGTAAACTTCTTGATCTTTTTGAAATATATTTAAATTATTTGAAATGATAAATACACACTTTGTCAGTCTTTTGAGTCAGAAATATCTTTCTCTAAGATGTGGGAACAATTCCTTTGAAATATAAATAGCAATAAAGACAGCATCCTCTCCCACAGAAACTGTAAGAGGATGGGAGTCTACCTCTAGCAGGCACCTGGCTGAACTTGTAACTACCTTCAGTAATGAAGACATGAGAAGTTTCTTTTTCCTTTGAATGTAGCCAATTGGCAAGCACAGATGGACTCCCCAATTACCAGGTGAATATAGCATGAGCCATATATGACAAATGGTGCTGTCTGATTTTCTACTCAAGGACTAATTATGGCAACTTTTCTTTCTGTCTTTGCAATTCTTTTAGCAGATTGCTTGGGAATTACTTCACATTCTGGTTTAATTGTGTAATAAAACAGTTTTCTTTAAGTTCTACCATTTTTGAGAGTTTTGGGGGCATAGCAAATGGTTTGTGTTTTTAATTATATTTTCCAAACACTGTCCAGAATTATCAGACACAATGTAAACATATAAGGTGCTACCATCCTTCACTATAGAGGGGACTTTCCTGCTCAGGCTTCTAGTCACAACACACAATTGTGCAGCAGTTGTGCACACTGCCCCCAAAATCTGTAGGCAGACTGATGCCTCTGCCTATTTCAGATCTACGTTTCCTCCTAGAGAAGTTAGACTAGATTTCTACAAAAATAACTTCACAGAGCAGAAGTTATTCTCTTTCAGTCTTCCTAGCTTCCAGACCTGAAACTGATTCAGAGAACATGGGGCCTGACAGCAAAGCCAGGCTCACGTGTGCATTCAGTAGGCCTGAGAATCTCAACTCCCTCCTCCATTTTCTCAAATACCCACAAATGTGCAGAGGACACCTGCTGCTTCTCAAACCCCGCCCGCCCAAGACCTAAATGTGCAGCTATAAATTCTGAATCCAGGTCCTGGGTTTTGAGAAAAGAAAAGAACTTTCATCTGAGGATTGTAGGCCCTTTTAATTATCATGCCCAGAAAGACAATAAAATGAGAGCATAGTCATGCCATCATCCTCCCTTTGAGTTATGTATTCATCGCATGAAACTAACTGTTATTGCTACAAGTAACTGCAAATTAACCTAATAATGCCACATTAGATAACATAATTCACATCCTATAGCTTAACAATGCATAGCCAATCACTAGTCCATGTGTTTCTGTCAGCATGAGAATTCTTAAAAAACAACTTTGATTCAGGCCACTTCCTGTTCCTTTTTCTTTTTTTTTTTTTGTCTTTAAAATCTACTTGTATCTGTTGCTACTTGGAGTGTATATTCAGGGCAACTTAAACTAATACTTATAGTTTGCAGTCCTCAACCTTGCCCCAAATAAAGTCTCTATTAATTTTGCTTCTGCTGCTTCTTTTCAGGTCAACATATCCTTCAGAATATGTTAGGGTAGCCCCCATGAGGGAATCTCTCCTCTGGTCCTCCACTGGCTGTAACATCCAAGAATGCAGAACCAGGTTGATCCCACCTAGAATCTACACATAAGGGCTGGCCTCCACCTAAGATTCACAAGACAGGGCTGTACTTTTAATTGAGCATTTACAGAAAACTCGGGGACATTTTCTGTGTCATGACAGCTCAAACATAGACATCTTAGCGTCCCTTTTTCAGAGTAGGGTCCTTTGGGTTTCCAGATATTGCCCAGTGATCTGATGCAGTTTTGTGAGGGACTCCTGAAGTTTTGTGAAGGATCGTATGGTCATCCTGGCATAAACAGAATCTGGTGGCAGAATCTGTAAGTATAAACAATTACTTCAGCAGTGGGAGGTCAGGACCACAAAATATCTGGAACTATAATCACAACTACACCTGCCTGTACACTGTACTACTGAAGTAAGGTATTATTATTTTTTCTCATACCCAGGAATTAGGTGATCGGGGATGGGTAATATTATACCTGGATCCAGGGTGAGTGGCTCCACCAGGGCAAGTTTATTCTCCATTCTGAACCCAAAGAGTCAGCCTCAGTCTCTTCTGACTGGATCACCGTGGAGGCATCAGCACAGGCTCAGTGACAACCCTCTCAGCAGCACCTAGATGTCTTTGAGACTTTGAGCATGTCCTATTCTAACTGGGGTCAGGCTGACAGCAGGATCTAATTGTCCTTCTGTCTCAGATGAAGAGGAATGTGTCATCCAGGTTTTGTTTTATTCCTCACAGATTCTCTTTGGTTTGTGCCCAGATGGACGTTGTTCCAGTTTTCTGGTTCTTGGGTGAAGAACAAGGAGGAGGTCTGGAGACACAAACTGATAGATAAAGCAATTATTTCCATTTTGTATAACCATTAGGAAAACAGGTGAAGCTGTCATGGTCCCTGCCATCCATGAACTTTTATTCTAGAGCAAATGGATAATGGCTGCATCATATGGTCAGTACAAAAAAGGGAGATGTACAGGGGACTCTGGCTTCATTGGGCCACTGCTCTTATGTTGTATGAGTTCTGATGTCACTACATGAAGGGTTATTTATGGGCAGAAGAAGTGATTTTTGCTTTAACCTTGCTAAGAATAAATATTTAGCTTCTATCGTAATTGTCCTAGAAACTCTAAGGGTTTCAGTTAAATTGCCTGTTATAAAATAAACAAGGAAGTGGCTAAAATAGATTGAAATTGTACAAACTCTGGGACTCTAGTTTCTGTTGGGCAGGCTTAGGAAGGACAGACCTGGAAACACCCTATTGACATAGAGATGAGAAGCCCAGGGCCTTCCTGCCCAGCCCTGCCCAGATCCACCCTCTTCTTAGGCCTCATCCAGGTCTTGCCCCACCCTGGAACTTCACACCATGGAATTGAATAAAGGAGATCACAGTTTTGGGTGGCTGCTGCTGCTCATTCTCTAGAGCTAATGTTCACAATTTCCTGAAACTGAAAAGCAGATAAATGGAAGCAAAAAGAACTACATATTTGGGGGCCTTAATTTCTTTATTTATTAAAACAAATGCTTCTAGACACATACCACTGAGCAACCTATTTTCTATTCCTGCATGTGCAGTAGTTGTTCCACAAGTCAGAAGAAAGTAGTTATAAATAGATCAATGAAAAAAATCTCTCTGAACTATACCCTTTCTTTATGTATTCCTCCCATCTGTCTATATTTAGCATTTTTCCATTTTTTGTTTCCCTTACAATGGCAGGATAGCCTTTTTCTGAGGCAGGGTCTCACTTTTTCACCCAAGCTGGAGTGCAGTGGGACCATCATAGCTTACTGCAGCCTGAAACTATTGGTCTTAGGAGATCCTCCTGCATCAGACTTCTGAGTAGGTGGGACAGCATGTGTCAATCACCACACCTGGCTAATTTTTAAATTTTTTATAGGAATGAGATCACACCACATTGCCCAGGCTTTTCTCAAACTCCTGGCCTCAAGCAATCCTCCTGTCTTGGCCTCCCAATGTGCTGGGATTATGGATGTGAGCCACAGCACCCAGCCTATATTTAGATTTTATTCCATAGCTTTTCTTTTTAAAATCAATGATAGAAAAACAGAAAAATAAATGGAAATTCTGGGCCCTTCATCTAATCCTGGGAATTATGACACTGTTAGTACCCAATTCCCAGGCTGTTCTGAGGATTAACTGGAACATTTCCAGGACAATGCACCATAACATACTTGTGAGCAAATAGTACATGCTCAATAAACATCACATTAATGCATGTGTACATGTTATTTTTCTAAATTGAGACTTACTCAGACATTGCTGCTTTCTCCAGCCTCTTAAATTTTAATGGGCTAGCAAAGAATGTCATGCTTCAGAATGGTGATTGGTGGCTTTCACTTTGGACCCAAAACATTTATATAATGATAGGGACTTTGGGGTGTAAGGAACTCTGTGTGCTGTGCCTGCTGTCTCTAGCTGAGTGCTACTGATAACGGGTCTGGGGGAGCAACATCAGTGTTAACTGGGAACTTCCTATAGAAGCCAATTCATTAACCCCTTCCAAACCTACAGAATCACATTACGTAGGTTCCAGGATACCGAATGATTGATACGCTCATTGAAGCCTGAGAGACAATGCTTAGATAAGTGGTTCTCAGTGCAGTCTTCCATTAGAATCACATGGCCAGTTTGAGGTAATGTCATCACCTGTGCCCTCCCCACAGACTCTCTTTTCCTGGGTGGGGGTGACCATGTGGTTTTAATTAAGTGTCCCAGATCGTTGTAAAAGAACTTAGAGTCAAGCATGAGGGCCCCCAGGTGCATTCGTGAGTGTTGAGTTCAGACTTTGTTCCAAAGTGAGGTCATAGGATCTGCTCTGCTTGGGTTTGGTAAGGGTGGGTCAGTGAGTTTCACGTAACCCTTGGTACAGCAGAAATTGCTGGTGTCTGTTGAACGGGAGGACACGAAAGTGTGGGAATGAAGACACTCAAATTTTGATTTTCCTATAAGAACTCATTGTTCCTTAATCTCTTATGTGACAAGAGACAGGGTAGCATATACCTTTTCTGTACTTCAAGGCCCTTGTTTCTGCCTATGGATATGGTGGTAGCATGTGAAGGGGTTGTGCTAATGATGCCTTTAAAGGGATAGTTTCAAGATTACAGGTGTGATTTGTCCAGATAATCTCCCCAAAAAAAATCGCGGAGAAGGAAGAAGTAAAGGAGGAAATGGTTGGTTCTTAGGTGAATGTGTCCCAGTTCAGGGGTTGTGTCCACTTTTCCTCCTGGAATGTCACATGTTTAGAACTTGCAAGTCTTTGCATCTCATCTTCCGATGTTTCTGTCTAATATGTTTATTTCAACTATTTTTTAAATCTTATGATAGTCAAGGAGCTCTGGAAATTCCTTCTTTTTCATGTGAGAATTGTCTGGAAAGTGTGTAGCCATTGTTAGTGTAATGTTTCATATTACATGGCTGGATAATTTCTGGACAGCCCTCATATACCAGAGTCTTCTGTCCATTGTCTTCATCCAGGCTTCTTATGTGCCATGGTAAATTCTCACCATGATTTTATGAACTACAATATTAAAAATGTTCTCTTTGTGACAGACGAATATGGGAATATGAATGGTATGTGCGAGATTTCTATTGGAGAGGGGGTCGGGTCCTTGGATGTCAAAGGGGAAGGGGAACATGTACTGTTGAAGTTCCATCTGGATACTCCATCAGCGTTATGGAGGCCAGGATTAAGAAAACGCACATTTAAAGAGGATAACATTAATTTCCCAGAATAACTGAAAAAGGTGTGAAAAAGATGAATTAGAAGAGGCTTTCTCCCTAGGATGCAAAAAAAAGACTATTTAAAAACACTATTAGAGATTACAGAACCTGGGAGATACATGTAGTTTCAATTTTGCATAAGATTGATGTTTCTTAATGATGAAATTCAGGTTATAATTTACTTTTTTGTGGCCAATAATCTCCCAACAGTGATATTTTGTCCTCTGGCGTGTATTAGCACTTGCTACCAATTTTTCTATTACAGCTGATGTTAATTTGATTCATTTAGTTACGTGTTCTCTGACAGATTTTTTCATTTTAGTGGTAATTAATTTTCTCTCTATTATTAGTAAGGACCTTGGGGAGATTTACCAAGTGATGTATATAAGCCATCACATTTAATCTGGAAGCTCTTTTTTTCTTTTTAGATTCTCTAATAGCGTGCTTTGAGAAATGATGGCTCTCATTTTTGTTTACTGGTCAGATGAACTGAGATACACACAGGCTTTTCCACCTACTGGATGTTTGATAAAATATTCTTCTTGGTCCAGAGCCCTGGCATCACTGGTGAACTTGTTAGAAATTCAGAAACTGGATAGGCACAATGAATCAAACCTGTAATCATAGCACTTTGGGAGCCAGAGGCAGGAAGATCGCTTGAGCTCAGGAGTTTGAGACCAGCCTGAGCAACAGTGAGACCCCATCTCTACTAAAAAATAGAAGAAAAATTCCTGGGCATGATGGTATGTGCCTGTAGTTCCAGCTACTCAGGAGGCTGAGGCAGGAGGACCGCTTGAGTACAGGAGTTTGAGGTTGCAGTGAGCTATGATGACACCATTGCACTGTAGCTGGGGTGACAGAGCAAGACTCTATCTCCAGAAAAAAAAAAAAAAAATCAAAAACTCAGGCTTCATGCCAGATCTCCTGAATCAGAAACCGCATTTCAACAAAATCTCTAGTTCATTGTTGTACACATCAAAACTTGAGAGATACCTTCAAAATCACTGTGATTTTCCATCTGAGAAATATGTACAACTTATCCTATACAGTGTAAATATTACCAGCCAAAATGTGCATGCCTGTGTTGGTGCCCTTAATTTTATACTTTATTGTCCATAGAAGTGTAATATGTACACTGGTTTTGTGGATCTTATGCCATGCTCTTTTCTCAGAGTTAGATAATACATTGGAAATATTAATGTGTTAAAAATTATTTTATTGGACATTTCCAGTCAATTATATTAGTCAGAACCAGTTGTCTTCACTTCGTCTTTTCTCCTGGAGTCAAAGAACTCTATTCATGGCCACTTGGTAAATTTTTTTTTCTCCTAGGAACTGTTGACATTTGGGGATGTGGCCTCAGAATTCTCTCCAGAGGAGTGAGCATGCCTGGACCCTTACCCAGACGACTTTATGTAAGGATGTGATGTTACAGAACTACAGAAATCTGGTCTCCCTGGGTGAGTATAACTTAGATGCACAAATCCTATTCCATACTAAGGATTCAATTTCTTTCCTTTATGGAATGTTCTCTGGGAATTTTCGTTTTGCACGAACAAGTTTCTGATTCTTCTTTTCAAAGAAAAGTTTGGAATTTTTTGACGTAGAAAAGAAAATATTCAAGATGTTTTATCTTGACATTAACCTTCCCATTTCTTGAGGTGATGTGCATTCTTCACTCTAGATTAGTGGTAATTCTAGAAATTTAGTAGCATTATATGTTGTTGCCCACCCCTTAATATCCAACTTCTATCACCAATTTTTGATTCAGCAGTGGTCATTGGATCTAAGAACCCACACATTTAGTATCCTTCCAAAATACTCTAAAGGTTCTGTTAGGAGCATTATTTTGGGATTAACTTTTTTCCTATTTTCTATAATGCTCTCTTCTCTAATGAGTACAGTACTAGGTTGGTAACTAGAGAACACCACTAAGAGTTATGATACCTTTTTCTAATAAAACAGGTCTGTCTGTCTCTAAGCCAGAGCTAATCACCTGTCTGGAGCAAAGGAAAGAGCCATGGAATATTAAAAAAGAGAAGAGGGTAGCCAAACACCCAGGTAGGTGGGATGGAATGAAGCAGATGACACAGGTGAGAGGTCCAAAGGTCATAGAGGAAGCCAGACCTTCAATGTGGTTTGGGAAGCTCTGCTCCAAGGAAAATGGTTTCTGAGAAGCCTGGATTTCTTTCTCTTGCTCTCACATAGGGGCATCTCCTGTCCTATGCTCTAAAATTCTCTAAAGACTCTATTTCCTCTTCAGTGATTTTCCTGTGCATTTCCAGTGAGAGCCAAAGTTGTCTTTAGAGTTTATAAGGGACTTCATGGTCTTTGACCTTCCACGGCTTTGCAAGACGTGAGAGTATCTGTGCATATTTTTGAGGAATTCTTGTTAAAGCATTTTTTAAGTTTCTTTTTTGTATTATATCTGAAAAGTATGAGAGTAGTGCTGATGTTTAGATTTGGTTCCAAAATCCCATGGACGCCACAAGCAGATGTTGCATGTTTTCTGTTATGAGCGTTAGGAATTTTAATTCTATAGGGGTTTCAAATGGGATTCTACAGAAATTCATACTCAGTAATTTTATCAAAACATTAAGGATCCCCCTAAATATATAAAAGCTAATGTTATTTTACTTCAAAATTTAATTTTTTCTTATTAATTGAGATTGGTGATTGGTGGAGATTGATGATTTTGTACTTTATATTCCCAAATTCCCAAACTGTATTATAGTTTAATGTATCTACTTACTATGTTTCTTAATGTCACTGACAGCTTAGAATATTTCTGAGCATATATTTAGCTTCTACTTTTTACCTTATTTTTTAATAGCTATAATTATCATTTTGAAATTTTCTTTTGTTTAATATGAAGTTTACTAAGACTTTGTCATTCATATGTATGACATATTTGTATACATATATATGTATCTGTGTGTCTATCATCTGGATTTTTTAAAAATAAAAACTATCACTATATTGTATAGAATATAATGATTTGATATGTATATACTTGTGAAATGATTAATAAAAGCCAATTGATGAGCATATTTATCACCTCACATAGTTAACCTTTTTTTAATAGTGCGAATCCTCAAAGTCTACTGTCTTTGCAAATTTTAAGCATACAAAATATTATTAACTATAGTCATGGAGCTATACATTACATCCCCAAAACTTATCCATCTTATAACTGAAAGTTTATACCCTTTTAAGAACATTACCCAACTTTTCCTGCCATCTTATGAGATCATGCTATAAACAGCAACATCATCCACAAAAAGCAACATTTTTACTTTTTCTTTTCAGTTTGGATTTTTTTTCTTTTCTTTTTTTTTTCCGCCTAATTGGTTTTCTTAGGACTTCCAGTACTATGTTAAAATAGAAGTGCTGAAAATGGGCACAATGTAAATTTTCACTGGTGTCTGTAAATTTAATGCAGCAAGTACTTCTTTCAGTTTTTATAAACTGGTAAAGATCTTGTCTTGTTGGGTCCCAAGACTGATGGGATCCCCTCTGGGTTTGCTGTGGAGAGGGGTTGTAGTTGGGTCACAGTGCTGCTACTGGGTCTGCTGTGGGGTCTGCCTTTGGTGGGCCTATGACCAGGGTCTTGTGTGGTTGTGAATTCTGTCCTATTCCTGGGCAGACTGGATTGCCTTCAGGACTTCAATCAGTTGGGCAGGCACTAGGCAGGGTTCTGCATTTGGGTCCACATATGGCAGGTCTGATATCAAGGGTGCGGGTGAGTGTGGCTCCCATGGAGTACCTGGAAGAGTTTAGGCCACTGTGTGGTTGTTTATGTGGGCAGGTCTTGCCATGGACTGTGGCTAAGACGTCGGGGACTAAGTCACAGAACTGCTTCTGAGACCACCACACTAAAGGCCAAGATCTGCAGGCTGCCTCCATGGCTGTGAATGAGCATTTCCCTTTAGGTCTCTGAGTGGTCAGGATGACTCTGGACTCTGGGCTGGGATGAGTTAGAGACACTTACAGAATCATTTCATAATTCTCAATGAGGCTAGGTTGGGTGGGGCCATATTCTGGTCTGTAGGCAAGACTAGAGGTCCTCAAGATTGCCACCTAAATGAGAGCTGGCCTTCTCAAAATGATCCTTCTTGGTCTTGTGCTTTAGCAAGTTTTCATAACCCTTTTTCTGGATCCCAAATCTCTCATAAAAAAACATTTTTGAGACAGGGTCTCATTGTGTTCACCTAGGCTGGTCTTAAATTCCTGGCTTGAAGTGATAATACACCTGCCTAAGTTTCCCAACTAGCTGGGATTACAGACATGAGCTCTGGCGCCTGACTGTCATCAGTGCACTTTTGTCCATGGATGGCTGCCAAATTATTGTTTCTGTGGGAGGTATATACAAGCAGGGGAACTTGTATTTCACCACCTTGCTTATGTCACTCTCCTTACATACGTTCACTTTCTATGTTGTTCTATTTTAAATTTGTCTGTAATTTTAGATTCCAGACAATGCTAGAATTTACACAATATATGAGTAAATTAGATAATTAATAGGTACCCCATATTTATTAATATTATAATGTTCACTTGTATATTTATATTTACTGTAGGCAAAAAGGAATCATGGGTATTTCCATTCATTTTCCTCAGCCTATATCTGAATAATATAATTTATTCCTAAATGTTTATTTTACGTATCAGTGGCTCTCCACATTTAACAAAATTTGTATTTTTCCTTTATTCAGAAATGTAAGGCTTTTCTCTACTTCTGAAGGCTGGATTACAGCTTTTTCATTTTGTGTAGAAATATTATCAATATATTAACATAATAAAACAGTGCTTTTTAAATGCTTATTAAAGGATTCTCATTAGGGCCTTTTATTAATGATTATAGTGTATTTTCTGTGAAATTGTATTTTTATGCACCATATGCCAATAATTCAAAATATCTGCTCTCCATGGATACACAGTTATAGGTGAGCCTTGTAGTTATGTAAAAAATTGTTTTTAATGTTACGTTAATGTAGTATATAAGATGTAGGGACGGGTGTGGTGGCTTATGCCTGTAATCCTAGCACTCTGGGAGGCTGAGGCGGGTGGATCGTTTGAGCTCAGGAGTTTGAGACCAGCCTGAGCAAGAGCGAGACCCCATCTCTACTAAAAAAAATAGAAAGAAATTAGCTGGACAACTAAAAATATATATAGAAAAAATTAGCCAGGCATGGTGGCGCATGCTTGTAATCCCAGCTACTCAGGAGGCTGAGGCAGTAGGATTGCTTGAGGTCAGGAGTCTGACACCAGCCTCAGCAAGAGCAAGACCCTGTCTCTACTAAAAAAAAAAGAAAAGAAAAAAAACTAGCTGGACAACAAAAAATAGAAAAAATTAGCCAGGTGTGGTGGCACATGCCTGTAGTCCCAGCTACTTGGGAGACTGAGGCAGGAGGATCACCTGAGCCCAGGAGTTTGAGGTTGCTGTGAGCTAGGCTGATGCCACGGCACTCACTCTAGCCCGGGCAACAGAGCGAGACTCTGTCTCAAAAAAAAAAAAAAAAAAAAAAGATATAATGGGTAAATATTTCTATTGGTCTTGTTCTTCAATTCCATATTACTGTGTTTCTTTTTTAGGTTAGGTTTCTTAACATCAGTTTATTGTATGTTTTGTTTTACCTATGTATTATAACATTGGATAACAATTTGGAACTCTATATGTACTTTAAGTCAATGTGGGGTTTAATTGAAATATAAATGAGGCATATGTACATGACAGTTAAATTATATATGTGTGTGTGTTTGTTTCTATAAATATGACCCAAACTTTGTTTATGGTTTATCTTGTATATTTGTTTTCTTGGGTAGTTTTTATTTATTTATTTTTTATTTTTGTTTTTATTTACTTATTTATTTATTTTTGAGACAAAGTCTTGCTCTGTCACCTGGGCTAGAATGCTGTGGCATCAGCGTAGCTCATAGTAATCTCTAACTCCTGGGCTGAAGCGATCCTCCTGCCTCAGCCTCTCAGAGTGCTAGGATTACAGGCATGAGGCACCGCTCCTGGCCTATTTTCATGGCTAGTTTTCAATGGTTATTTTATCCTATCTGTTTGAATAGTCATGAAAATGATATGAATTTTACCATGTGTTTAATGGTGAATTTATATTTTCTTTTTGAGAGAGAATCACTTGTAATTTGAAGGCAATTTTTGCAAAACTTTATAATCTGTATCACTTTTAGTTACCCTTTTTAAATTTTTATTATTGAAGGTACACATAACAAAATTTATCATCTTAAATCTTTTTAAATATACATTTCAGTAGTGTTAAGTATATTCACTACTTATTGTGACGCAAAAGATCTCTAGATCTTTTACATCATTCAAAACTAAAACTCAGTACTCATTACGTAAGAACTCCTTATTTTACTGTCTCCAGCCCTTGACAACCACCATTCTACTTTCTTTTTCTATGAATTTGACTACTTAAGATATCTTATGTAAGAGAAGATATATACCATATATCACTTTGTTACCAGCTTATTTCAGTTAACATAATATTCCAAAAGTTTATCCTCATTATATGTGACAAGATTTGCCTTTTTAAGGCAGAATATATTCATTGCGCATATATGCCACAATTCTTTAACTGTTCCTCACTCAATGGATATCTGGATTGCCTCCACCTTTTACCTTTTGGGATTAATGCTGTAAAAATATGAGCGTGCAAATATTCTTCTAGGTTTTACACTGTGTACTTTGTCTATATACCCAGAAGTGGAATTGCTTGGTCATATGAGAATTATATTTTTATTTTTTGAGACAGAGCCTCTTGCTTTGTTGCTGGGGCTAGAGTGCCATTGTGTTAGCCTAGCTCACAGCAACCTCAAACTCCTGGGCTCAAGTAATCCTCCTGCCTCAGCCTCCTGTGTAGCTGGCACTACAGGTGTGCACCACAATAGCCAGCTAATTTTTTCTATTTTTAGTAGAGATGGGGTCTCGCTGTTGCTCAGACTGGTCTCCAACTCCTGAGCTCAAGTGATCCTCCCGTCTCAGCTTCCCAGAGTGCTAGGATTATAGGCATGAGCCACCGTGTCCAACCATGTATTATTATTTATTTGATGAACCTGTAAACTATATTTTATAGTGTCTGCATCATTTTTTTCCACCAGCAGTCACCAGGCTTCCAATTTCTCCACATCCTTGACATTTTTTTTTTTTTTTTTTTTTTTTGGCTAATAGCCATTCTAATGAATGTGAGGTGATAACTCATTGTGGTTTTGCTTTGGATTTATCCAAAAAGTAATTTTGGGCATCTTTCAACTGCTTGCTGACCATCTGTATATATTCTTTGCAGAAATGTCAGTTGCATCCTTTGTCCACTTTTAAATTAAGTTACTTTTTCTTGTTGAGTTTCAGAAATTGCTTATACATTTTGGATACTATTATCAAATATGTAATTGGCAAACATTTTCTCCCATTTTATTGGTGGCATTTCACTCCACTAAATGCTTTATGTGTAGAAAAATTTGCAATTTGATGTAGTATTATTTTTGTTTTTTCCCTGTTGCTTATGTGCATGTTCACCATTTAAAAGCTTTTAATTATTATGGATATATAGGAGTTGTATATGTTTATAGAGGGTGCATGTGTTGTTTAGATATAGGCATATAATATGATTTAATAAAATCTGGGTAATTGGGGTATCTAATTCTTCAGGCATTTATGTTGCTTATGCATTTGATGTCATAGCCAATAAAGTAGTGCTAAGATCAATGTCATGATCTTTTTTGTATAGTTATTTTGAGTTTTGTTAGTTATATTTTTTGTGTTTAGTTACTTAATCCATTTAAAATATTTATTTTATATGGTGTAGAGGCAGGTTCAACTTTATTTTTTCCATGAAGATATCCAATTTTTCAACATGATTTATTTAAGAGACACTTTTTTATCCACTGTGTGATTATGACAACCTTGTGAAAGATCATTTGATTGTATATACAAGGGTTTATTCCTGGGCTTGCTTTCTTCTCTGTAGAACTTTTGGAAATTATAAATGTATAAAGAAACCAAATTCCTCAGAATCTTTTTCCCTAGAAGCAAAACCCCATACTTAATGTTTGGCATATTCCCTCCCAGTCATTTTTTATGCACTTTAAGTTTTGAACTCATTCTGTATAATATTGGGTATAATTTTTAAGGTATGCATTTAATTGTTATTTTTAATAGTATATCATCTCTCATAAGCATTTCCTCATGTTCTAAAATTTTGTAAATCCTACTTTTAATAAATGCCTAAAGTTCCAGTGAAGGCATACCTTGTTTACTCAGCCAATCCCCTATTGTTGGACGGTTGTGTTTTCCCAAATCCTTGTGATTATAAAAAATGTTGAGCATTTTGGTCTTAATTTAAATTTCTTTTTTGTTTCCTAAGGCTGGTCAAGTGAAGCAGTGGGAGTGGAAAAGGAACAGAGGAATCTGTAACTGGTTGTGATCAATTAGTTGTAACCTTATTTAAATTTCTTAAAGATGCCTTCCTGGAAATGGCTGAATGACTGTTATGGCAGGGAGAACTTCTATGAAGAGATGTGCCCTGCTGTTGATGCCTCCTTGCAAACTGCCTTCCTGGTGGCAGGTCTCCATGAGTCCTTTTAAGATCAGCACAATTGGCCTCCGGGTCCTAGGGAGTCTGTAGCTGTGTCTTCCGTGAATTCAGGTGTAACTGGCCTACCCTCTGGTGGCCACAAGGAAGGGCTGTGGAGCATCTTGTGAACTTTAAGATTGACAGGTTGCCCCTGATGAAGAAGGTAAAGATTTCTGAAGGAGAAATGTGTGCTCAGCAGCAGAAGTAGTTGCACAGTCTACCCAGCTCCTCTTCTATTCAGGTAAGTGCTGCCGTCCAGTCCACACCCCCACACACTGGGGCATGTGAGTCTTCAAAACTTCAAGAAGAGCTCCCACAAGATGAGACCCTGGTAGGAGTGCAATGGCAAGAACTTCCCCTGAAATGGGGAGGTAATAACATCTGTTTTGCAGATTATTTTTTCACCCCTCCAGTAACTATTCACTGAGTGCCTTGGGCCAGGCATGTGTATGGGAACCCCACCCTCATGGAACTTGTGACCTTTACAGTATAAAAATAAACAAATCCCTCTGCAGGTGGGAAGGCTCTGATACAGAGGACAAGGGCTGTGGGACAGAAGTCAGGAAAGCTCTCTCAGGGGAGGGCTCACCTGAGAAGACCACTGTGGCACACAGATTGTTAGGAACATGTAAAGGTGTCAACATAGGATTAAGAATATGCCTTGGCCGGGCACGGTGGCTCACGCCTGTAATCCTAGCACTCTGGGAGGCCCAGGCGGGTGGATCGTTTGAGCTCAGGAGTTCGAGACCAGCCTGAGCAAGAACGAGACCCCGTCTCTACTAAAAATAGAAAGAAATTATCTGGCCAACTAAAATATATATAGAAAAAATTAGCCGGGCATGGTGGTGCATGCCTGTAGTCCCAGCTACCCGGGAGGCTGAGGCAGGAGGATCGCTTAAGCCCAGGAGTTTGAGGGTGCTGTGAACTAGGCTGATGCCACGGCACTCACTCTAGCCCGGGCCACAAAGCGAGACTCTGTCTCAAAAAAAAAAAAAAAAAAGAATATGCCTTATAAAAAATAACTCATAGAATCAATCTAACATAAAGTTTATTCATGGCACCTTCTCCATAGTTGCAGGAACTTTTAGAGTAGTCTGTTGCTGATTCTCAAACTGCGTGATTGTCACTAACTTACAACAATTTGTAACACACAAATCCAATACCAGATCTCTAGATTTATACTACAATATGTGAGAAAAAATTTGCTTTTTTTCATTATTTAATGTGACAAATGTGCTGTGCATGAAAGTTTACACAAAAATTCTTACCATCTTCATGTAGGACTTATGAGAATTTAAAGTGTTAACAGTGATTCAGACAGTTACATAATAAAATCCACCATAAGTACCTGTCAAGTCTTCTGCAATTTTCACTATTTCTATTTGCATAAATCCCAATCTCAACCACACTCCTGACTATACCTGGACTTCCAAAGTTATCTCTCACACCTGCTATGTTTTCAGAAGACATCTGAGGCCTAACTGTCTCCAAAGCAACAATTAAATCAGACATTCTTCCTGAGATATCAGACCAGGCCAGTCCTTATGAACTCTGAAATAGAAACATAACAAAAAATTACTAGCTACTTTAGGACATAATACTAAAAAATCTAAAATATTGTGACAAAAGTTTCTAAATTCCTTAGCTTAAATGGTTAACAATGCTTATGTTTTATATATGAAATCACTACAAGTTGCAGAACTAAACCCAAGAATATAGTAGCTCAACACTTACAGATAAAATAATTTTGTAGCCTTGTCTTTGATATTTTGGATTTTACTCTTATAACAGAAGGGTCTGAAAAGGGTAAATGTTGTAAAACCTGCCTTCCCCTTAGCAGGTGTTAGCTTTATTGAGTGGGCTGGAGCAAAGATAGATACTGACCAGTCCTCTCCTGGAACAATGTTTATCATGGAAAGATAATCCATTTACTTTTTCCCCTAGATTTTTCTCACAGGTTCCTACTCTACATTAACATACGATACAGGCCGGGCGCGGTGGCTCACGCCTGTAATCCTAGCACTCTGGGAGGCCGAGATGGGAGGATCGCTTGAGGTAAGGAGTTCGAGACCAGCGTGAGCAAGAGCAAGACCCTGTCTCTACTAAAAATAGAAAGAAATGATCTGGACAGCTAAAAATATATATAGAAAAAAAAATTAGCTGGGCATGGTGGCACATGCCTGTAGTCCCAGCTACTCGGGAGGCTTAGGCAGAAGGATTGCTTGAACCCAGGAGTTTGAGGTTGCTGTGAGCTAGGCTGACGCCATGGCACTCTAGCCCTGACAACAGAGTGAGACTCTGTCTCAAAAAAAAAAAAAAAAAAAAATGATACATATATTGATGAAAATACAACTATTGCCCTCCTACTAAACACTCATTTTTTCTGCTTTTTTTAAATTATAAAAAAATATATGCTATAAAATAGAATGTCTTAATTATATAGATCCTTATAAGGTACAAGCCTCCCCTTACCTCCAAACTCACTCCGTTCATAGAAGAAACTACTGTTAACATGTTGGTGTTTACTCTTGTGGATATTTTTTATGAATTAAAAAATACACAAAATTTTTAGCATAAGTTACACCATTCTACATTGCCTTTTTTTTTTTTTTTTTTGAGACAGAGTCTCGCTTTGTTGCCCGGGCTAGAGTGAGTGCCGTGGAGTCAGCCTAGCTCACAGCAACCTCAAACTCCTGGGCTCAAGCGATCCTACTGCCTCTGCCTCCCAAGTAGCTGGGACTACAGGCATGTGCCACCATGCCCGGCTAATTTTTTCTATATATATTTTTAGTTGGCCAGATAATTTCTTTCTATTTTTAGTAGAGACGGGGTCTCGCTCTTGCTCAGACTGGTCTCGAACTCCTGACCTCGAGCGATCCACCCGCCTGGGCCTCCCAGAGTGCTAGGATTACAGGCGTGAGCCAGCGCGCCCGGCCTACATTGCTTTTTAATTTACTGTTTTCTAAGCTATGTATCATTTACATTTTTCCATACCAGTGCACATATTTCTAACTTCCTATCATTTAATGTCTTACAGGTATTCCAAAGAATTGGTGGGTCAAGTTTCTTTAATTGTTCCTTTTTTATAAAAATTTAGATTATTTCTAGTTGCACTATTTAATGCTGCAGTAGGATCATTGTACATTATTTATTACACTGATATCTTCCTACTCAATCTTCCTTGCTTTCTTTTAGTCAGAGTATGTCATGTTTTCAACATTTATTTAAGGAAGTTATTACTTGATTTATAGGGAAATTCATTTTATCACTAAGACACTTGTGAAAAAGCTGGAATCCAAAGTCATCCATTTAGTATTATGCCCTCCCCATTACTTTCTAACAAGTCAGTAATTCTATAGCAATTTCAATTTAAATATTTGAATTGCTTCTACTCTCTTTGTTCAAAAAAGTATGATTTTTTTCTGTTTTTAAGACTTCTGACTTCAGGGATTTTCAATTGGGCTTTAGAGCGGAGGAGATATTGCTGCTGTATCTATTTCTCTTCAACTGTTAAGTGCAGTGATAAAAATCATGTAATTGGAAATATTCCATTAGTTATATATTTTGGGGCCACAAATTTAAAGTAATAAACTCAAGACAGAAGCCTAAAACTTTGATTTTTTAAAAAAAGAATTGTCTTTAATATCCCCAAGCCTTTTTGATTTCCACTAGAAATTCGCCCATGGCTGAAGAGATGTGGTTCTGCTGACAGTGTCTGTCTTGTACATCAACAGCTAAGGCTGCCACGTTCATAAGTAGAGGAGAGTTGACCTCCTGAGGACCTCTGACCTTGGTCTTAGACATACAAAAAATATGAATTTAAAATTTCGGGTGTTATCTCTCAATGCTAGAAATGCCCATTAAAAGTGGAGTTCAACTTGGTGAAGCAAAAGGAGTGTAAGCAGAATAAAATATAATTTTTACCATCTGTAAAATTTCAAAAAATATATTTTCTTTTTAATATAAAAATTTTCCACAGTGCAAGCTATATATATATATACACACACACACATACTTTCAGTTTTTTAAGTTGTTTCCAATTGTTTGATGGGTTTGTCCTTTAATCTGGATTATGGGAAATATGAAAGAAAATCTTGGTTTATCAAAGAAAAGAACTTCCTGTAAAACACTTTAACACACTGAAATGAAAAGCACTGGAGTGTGTTTGAATGGAAGACTGTGACTACAGCTGGAACTCTGATCTTCAGCATTCACCTTCACTTACATTCAGTGTCTCATTGTCATTTCCTGCTCTGGGCAGGGGATTGTCTCTTTGTTCCTAGAATCATAGGCTATAACTCAATTGAAGATGGTAAAGAAACTGAGAGGTTAGTTTTTTGGGTTTTTTTGTTGTTTTTTTTTTAAGAAGAGCTGGCAACTATATTTCCAAAAGCTGCCAAGGTTGTAGGACTCCTGTATACAAGACTGTTCCCAAAGCCAGACAGAGGCCCAAGAGTGAACCTTGCCCAAATTCTTAGGGAGAGGCCCTGCAATAGACCCTAGGGCATAATTGGGAGGAACATGTCTCTTCAAGTATGTTGCTTCTATATGCCCTTTCATGGTCTTTAAGTGACTATATCAGCTAGTCCAGCCCACCACACTGTGCCCTGGGTAAGGTAGAAGATTTGGGGACAGGCCTGTGCCCATGATTCTTTCTCACCAAGAGTGAAAATGACTTCACACTCTGAATGTGCCCCTGATTCTCTCTTCTATTTGCTCCTCAACAACTGATGCACGGAGCCATGGTGCTGAGGGACTCTGCTGCTGGCCTTGTCCAGGATGGGTGTGGCCCCTGAACAGGGCAAGTAGGGAGGCAGAGGCCAGGTGGAGGGTCTGGGTAGCCTAGCTCAGTCCTGTCAGTGTCTGCTCTCCTCAGCTCTTCCCTGTGCCCTTGGCAACGTTTTACTTCCATGATTATCTCAGCCTGGCCCTTCCACCTTGCTCTGAGAGTTTGCCCTGGGACCCCCCACAAATAAAACATTGAGGATGTCCAAGGTCTGGGAAAGTTTCAGGAAATCTTGGGTCCTCCAGTGTCATCTGCACACAATATCTCCTGTCTTTTTCCTCATATACCCCCGCTTGCTAGCACAGTGGCAGACCTCTGCTGACTCTGAACCACATCTTGCACTGAAAGCCGATTTGATGTTTGATTCATATTGCACTTGAGAAGCAGGGAAATGTCACAGTTCCACATACTCACAGCTCCTTCTCTTCTATAAACACAATTTCATGAAGGTAAAATGTGAAATTGAGTGGGGGTTGACCCTCAACTCTTTTTTTTTTTTTTTTTAACCCTCAACACTTGGTGGTAGCAGTGGCTTCCATGGGAGCCAGAATCATATAGAGAAAAGCAAGGAGAAAGAGAGAAACCAATGGGCTGTGTGTGGCTAAGCTTTCTTTGTAACTGGAATTCTACCCTTTTTCTCTTCACTCTCACTTATTTTTTGTGCTCTGAGGCTCATTCGTCATTACGGGGCATTTGCAGACTCAGAGATGACAGGCTTTGAATCCTGCCCTTTGCACTTTCTAGCTGGAGGGGCAACCATCATTTAATTTAAGGTTGCCTTATTCCTCCTATTAAATATGATCTAAAGTTACTATCTACAGTTGCCAGTTTGGGGAGAATATTCTTTGTTTATGTATATGGCACAGTTCCTCTATCACTTAGATCAGCTTCTCCACAGTTCTTAGGAAAAATTTATCAATATGAATTTCCTTCTGTTCTATGTAGATTCCAAGTTTAGTCTTTCTCTTGAAAAAAATTGTTGTTATACTCACACATGATAAGATTCTAACAATAACAAGAAAGTTGAAGTAATGAGAATTATAGCACTCTGACAAATGTGGCTTTCTCATGGAGAATCTGAAATTTGTGAAAACTGAATTAATTTCCTGATCTTTAAAGGGTGCCTTTGAACCTGACCTAAAATAAACTTTGTTATGAATCAAACCAATTTGTCTTGAGTGTCAAATCCCAGGAATGATGACGGTAGAGACAGGTGTGGTCACAGGCACATCTGCAAGGACTTCAGCATTGCCATCTTGTTCAGAGGCCCTTCTCCTCAGGGAATTCTTGGTGCAGGTGGCGCCATTGGTGCCCTGAAGGCCACTAGGTTCTAGCCCATGCCAGGCCTTTCAAAAGCCTCATTTTGGGCCCTCCATGGCCTGGGTTTCCCTCTCTTAACTGGTAAAGTGAGTCTTGTGCTGTGGCTGGAAGCTAAATATTACTCTCCTCAGCACACCCTAATCCAGCCACAGGAATTTAGGAGCAACTCCTTGCTGTCAGATTTTAGGAAGCATCTGAGGAGTCAGAACTGAACATGATGCTACTCTGCTCCTGACTTGGACCTCCATGATTCAGAAGCAGTGGCCACCCCTTCCTCATCTGTTTCCCATGAGATCTGGGAAGTTACTAGTTACTAAGGAGGAAATTTTTGCTATACTAACCTTGGTTCTTTGCTAAATCTGGATTTTATGTTAAAAGTCCACAGATGGGCCGAGTAGAAGTTTCAGGGACATGATATAAGTTTGGTCAAATAAAGAGTCTTTGTCACACCTAAATTTCTAAGTGTACACAGCTCAGCTATGTGGAGTCTGTTCACATTGCTGTGCAATCGATTTCGAGAATCTTTAATCTTGCAAAACTGACTCTCCTCCCAATGAACCAATAATTCCCTATTTTCCCTGCAACCACCATTCTATTTTCCATTTCTAAATGAATTTGAGGACTCTAGATACTTCACAGACATGGAATCATGTAATTTTTTTCATGTGTGACTAGCTTATTTCATTAGGCATGATGTCCTCAATGTTGTAGCATATGTCAGAATTTTCTTCCTTTTTAGGGGTTACTTTTGCTGCAATTTCAAATCTAAAAAAAGAAACCTGGTACCATGGGAAAGGCAATTGTTCAGTAATTCCATTTTAAAAGCTTATAGTGAAAACCTAAGAAGCCAGACAAAGAAATGGAGCACAGATACATAAAAACATGTGTGAGCCTGGGAAACATTTCTTTAAGTGAAAGAAGCCACTCGACAAGGCCACCTACTGTATAATTCTATTTCTATAAAATATCCAGTTAGGCAGATTCTAGAGAAAGGAAGCTGATTTGTGGTTGCCAGGAGATTGGGGAAGGCCAAGTGCGAAGTGACCATTTAATTGGCACAGTGGGGTGTCTCTCAGGCAATGGAAATATTCTGAATTAGATAGTGGTGATGGTTGCACAGCTTTGCGATTTGACTGAGAAAACACAGAACTGACACTGTCAAAAGGGTGAATTTTTATGGTATGCAAATCATATGTCAAAGAGGGAGAGAAAGTCAGAGAAATAGAGAGGGTATTATTGTGAGTGCTTCGTGTACTTTCCAAGCTACTTCATGAAGTGAAGAACTGAATGATAGAGGTTTAGTGTTTCAATGACAAAGTGCCAGAAACAAGTATTTATTAGAAAAATTCTGAGGCAAAATAATTATTTGATTGGTTAAAGTTATAAAATTATTTATTTTTGGTTTACATTGTTAGAAAGTATCTAGTTATGTAATTTTGATGGATATTACTGTTTGTTTGAGCTTAAGTTCTGTTTTTCTTTAATATAGGCCTTTGCAAGAAATTTAAGTACCTCACATTAAGTTTTGCTTACGTTTGCAAAGCAAGTAAGGTTGAGGTCACTTATGAGGCCTAACCTTTAGTTTAGGGAGTCTCCAGGATATGTCTCCGTTTTAATTTGCTTTAACAATCCTTTTATAATTTCATCTCCTACCACAACTGTAACTTGTAAATGATTGCTGTACACATGTAGGCACTTTTTATGTATGCCTTGAAGGCATGTTCTGGTTTTTAACTGATTTTTAGTATATTGGGCCCACTGATTGGAATGATAATTTGCTATCCCCCAACTATAGTGAGAGCTGTGGGGTCTGTGGGGGTCAGGGTGGAGATGAAGCAGAAGTGAAGAGGAAACAGCTCTCTAACCCACACATGTGGTAAAAATAAATTCCATGTGGATAAAATGCATAATTATCTGAAATTTAAAATTCTCAAAATACGTTAGTGTTTATCTCATTACTATGTAATATGGAAATTGTAAGGCAAGGGACAAAACAAACACCCAAAAACTTTTATTTTCCCTACATAAAAATTAAGTACATTTTATAATGAAACATTGCATGATCCCAGAGTAAAGTGCCAATAAAAATATATGAAGTAAGATACAATAATATGTTTAAAAATAATACCTGTATTAGATTTATTGCATAATATTCTACCATAAAATAAGATCAATTGAAACCTATAAAATGGAATAAATGGAATAAAGTTTAAAATTAGGCAAATGATATGTCAGATAAAGAATAAATACATATGATCAACATGCAATTAATATACCTTGTCTTAGATTTTATTTAAAGAAAATAAAAAACAAACAACGATGGCATGGTGATTTCACCAAATGGAAAAAACTAAACATTTCACCACAGAGTATGCTATTGAAGGTCAGTGGATTTCAGTCCTCCATCAATTTTCTTTTTTCTTAAAAAATACCTGCACCTGGATTTTTATGGTATAATAAAACCCTTAATTTCCTTAATGTTCATTAGTTTATAATGTTTTTTCTCTGAAGGACAGTATCATTCAAACACATGTAAGAACTAAATTATGTGTTTTTTCACCCTCATTTGGGCTGTCACTGATGTGCCCACGGGCAGTCTTGGTAGCACCACATGGCTGTTCCTGTCATTGTACCATACTGTATTTAGCACTTCCTAGGAACAGGGTGTAGATAATAGTAACAAGAACAATAGCACTACAGGTAAATGATAAAAAACAAAACACAAATCCGAAACAAAACCACTCCAAGAATTTCCCAGCATAACTGAACTGTAACTTGTGCCTCTTTCAAAAGAAAGGACAACAGCAACAACACACAGAGCCCTGGGGTGTTTAAAAAGATGAAGTGGGACTGCACAGATGGCAGTGCCATCTTGTCCACACCACTATTTGTATTACTGCCTTCTATCATGGGAATCGTGTCTTACATAACCAGCTAGCATGCAGCATCGCAATCTCACAACTGATCACGTGGACAGGGAACAGCAGTCTACTTTGTCTTAAAAAAAAAAAAAACAAACTCCCCAAAAGATGACACAATCTTGAAAATTTTCCAGTAGCACCTCTCAGAAAGTCATCAATATCACAAAAACTAAACTTTAAGAACAAAATAGATGCAAAATCGATTTTCCTATTCCTCCAAGACAACAATGTTTCTGGGTAAACCTGGTGCAATTTTCATGGGGCATGGGCCACTTAGCAGTGGTGCCCCTGTCACTCATTTTCTTTCTTTCTCCACCAATTGGCCTCTGGCCTGAGAAAGCAGTCAGCAAGCAGAAATAATACACAGTAAAACAATCTTACAATGTCAGAAAATGTATTTGGCTTTTTTTTTGTAAAATAAGTGCATAAAAAGACAGCAAGAAGAATTTCTGATTTGTCCAATGCTGTAAAAAAGCACCTCAAGTTACAGCCTACATAGAATGGTAACTGCCACCAGGATAAAAGTGCACAAATATGTGCCTGTATCAGTATATACCTTTTTTGTTTGTTTTTTGAGGTAGAGTCTTGCTCTGTCAGCCTGGGTATAGTGCAGTGGTGTCATCCATAGCTCACTGCAACCTCCTACTCCTGGCCTCACGCCATCCTCCTGCCTCAGACTCTTGTGTGGCTGGGACTACTGGCATGAGCCACCATGCCCTGCTAAGTTTTTCTATTTTTGGTATAGACGAGGTCGGGGGGCGGGAGGGGGTGTCTTGCTCTTGCTCAGGCTGGCCTCAAACTCCTGTCCTCAAGTGATCCTCCTACCTCAGCCTCCCAGAGTGCTAAGATTACAGGCATGAGCCACCAGGCCTGGCTTATGAGTACTTACCTTTTGTTGTCAAAAATGTAGAAATATAATGTACTAAAAAAAATCAAAATTATGCAGCCATGTTTATGAAGGCTACATTTCCTTTGTTTTGGATATGTTCATATATATGGAGATACACATATAATTCAAGCAATTTTAATTAAGGGTAAGCATTGGGTTTTTTGAAACTGGAAAGTCACAAGCCTCTTTTTTTTTTTTTTCTTTTTTCACTTTCTCTTCTCCAAAAGGAATGGTTGCAATTTCTCCCTGCATAATGGCCCAGGGGACATTGGAGCCATAAGGGGGCATTATTCCTTACTGGGACACCAGCTCCCTGCTATTTAATGCATTGTCTGAAGAAAGGAAGGAGAACTTGTGCAAAGGGACAGATGGGCACTGCACAAAGTGGGTGTTCCCCAGCCACTCCTGGCAGAGGGTGCAGCAAAGGGTGACCCTGGCTGCCAGAGAGCAGTTGGAGAGGCTGGTAGGGCACACTGACTCCAGTCCTGTGTTTCCTGTCCCCTGCTCCCCTATCCTCTGGTGCCCAGCCTGCTTTTTTTCATAGAGTAAAGAGAGGGCAAACTGTTACCATTCCTCCTGGTATTGGCGTGAACCTAGTTGTCATCTTTCAAAGCATGACTGCCCCTGCACTGTCTGCTATTAAGATCAGGGCGGCCATGGGGTTGGCCGTTGTGGGCTGCATTAGGTGGTGTGGACCGATTGGAATGAGGTGAGGCAGTGGGTGGCAGTGGAGACAGAAATGAGGATGTAGGAGTGAGGGGATCTTGAGCCCTTCTGTGGCTGTGAACATCCATAGCTCCGCTTCTCCATTGATCTTAGGGGGCCCAGCTTCACCTTCTGGATCTGGAGAAGGCATTTTTTCCTGCTGTTCTTGCAACCACTTTGGACCCATTGGTCTGGAATACTCACAACCAGCCTGTAATCAGTGTTAGGGTGGGGACTCACAAGGAGCTCATGGCATGGGTTGGAGAAAGAATGCTCATGCCATGAGTAGAACTGTCAGTAGTAAAAAGTTTATTTTTCCAATAAAGAGAGATGGAGAGAGGAAAGGAGAAAGTGGCCAGGGCACTTGAATGGAGCAGTGGATGTGCTGGGCTGCTGAACAAAAGTTGCTTGGAGTTTTTAAAGGGTAATTTTTTTCTCCTCCTTTTTGCAGACTGATAACAGAAGAGTCTGCAAAGCTATTGCAGGTGCTCTTTTTTTGTTTTCTCTTCTCTGTGAGTCCGGATTATCAAAGGTTCTTGAAATCTGGTCTGGCAAGAACTGAGATAGAGAGCTGGAGCAGGGAGCTCATACCTCTTTTGTCTCCTTAGGGCTCTTCAAGGCTGTGGAAATGAATTCTTAGAGATAATGAGTTAGGGCTGCAGTTGTTTAATTAAACAAAACAAAGAGCAGTTGTGCTGTGAGTTTTCTCTTCAGAGGGACAATTATGTGTTATGAGTTTATTTCTCTCTCTGTTTGATAGCTTATTTTTCCTCAGATAGCTCCTTAGTAAGGCCACCTTTCACTCTGGGCCAGGTCATCCTTAAACGTGCTCGCATAGGCCCTGAGTGTCCGGGCCTGTTCAGAGCCAGCAGAGTGTGGTGCACGATCTAGGTCCTACTGTCCCTGTCCTGCACTCTAAGCCACAACGTTTGCTCGCTCCTTCTGCTCCCAGCTCTGCTTCTTCTTGGCCCCTGCCTTGGGCTGCGCCACACTTGGGTGCCAGCCACTGGCCGGCTGCCCAGAGCCAGGCCAGGGTGGCAACTCGGCAGGTGGTGGCACAGACTCTGAGGGAGAGCACCCAGGGCAGCAGCGTGGCCGAGCCCACTGCGAGAGGTGCCAGGGAGGGCGGACTGTTGTGGCTGCATGTCCAGCTCTGGGCGCTCAGCTGGGGCAGCTCCTGCAGGTGGGAGCAGCCATAGGGTCACTTGGTCAGGCCCCTGTTCTGGCAGCTGCTGCCCATGGTGGAGCGTAGGCCAGGGGGCCCGTGGGTGGTGCTCCAAAACCTGGGGGGTGCCATGGGGCTGTCATGGCCAAGCCGCTGGTCCTGCTGGGTGGGCGAGCATGGCCTGGGCCAGGAAGTGAATAACTCATGATAAAGAATTCTGGTAGGCCGGGCGCGGTGGCTCACGCCTGTAATCCTAGCACTTGGGAGGCCGAGGCGGGCGGATTGTTCGAGCTCAGGAGTTCGAGACCAGCCTGAGCAAGAGTGAGACCCCGTCTCTACTAAAAATACAAAAGAAATTTTTGGCCAACTAAAAATATATAGAAAAAAAAATTAGCCGGGCATGGTGGCGCATGCCTGTAGTTCCAGCTACTCGGGAGGCTGAGGCAGGAGGATCGCTTAAGCCTAGGAGTTTGAGGTTGCTGTGAGCTAGGCTGACGCCACGGCACTCACTCTAGCCGGGCAACAAAGTGAGACTCTGTCTCAAAAAAATAAATAAATAAATAAAACCATGAAAATTAGGCCTTAATAGTTCTTTTCAAACTTGACAAAATGGTTTTTTTCAGACCTATAAAAAATATGAGGCAAATTTGTACTATTTTCAGAAACAATACTAAAAAGCACAATATTGCTTATAGTATTCATTAAGTTTGCATTGAACTTTATCCAAGGCATTTGAAGATAATGGAAGAAATAAAAACAAATATCTTGAGTTAATTTGCAGATAATATGATTATATCTCTGAGAAATAAAGTAATTAGTAAAAAAAAACTAATACAAAGAATGGTTCTGTAAACAAACACAATATAACATTAACACACATCAACAGTGCCTTTCTGTGTAAATCATTTATGAATTAAATATGAGAAGGATACAATAAAAGTTATAAAGTAAATTTCTTTTCATTTTTATTTTTTTAAATTTAAAACCGATTTAATTATATTTCTCTCAAATTTTCTGTGCAACATTTTATTTTAAAAAATTGCATTATCTGAAATAAAAAATTAAAAAAAGATTTATGGTTATATTTTTGATTATAGAAAGAAAATGTCAATTGCAAAAGCTTAGAAATTATAGAAGATAATAAATCCCCTGATTCCGTAAATTCTTTTTTTTTTTCTTTTGAGACAGAGTCTCACTCTGTTGCCCGGGCTAGAGTGAGTGCCCTGGCGTCAGCCTAGCTCACAGCAACCTCAAACTCCTGGGCTTAAGCAATCCTCCTGGCTCAGCCTCCCCAGTAGCTGGGACTACAGGCATGCGCCACCATGCCCGGCTAATTTTTTCTATATATATTTTTAGGTGGCCAGATAATTTCTTTCAATTTTTAGTAGAGACGGGGTCTCGCTTTTGCTCAGGCTGGTCTCGAACCGTAAATTCTTGAAAGCTAAAAAAAAAAAAAAAAAAAAA
>CM052445.1:64948201-64969670 GCA_028533085.1 Varecia variegata | reverse complement strand
GGGAACGGCCAAAATCCCTAAGAAAGAAACACAATGAGGGTTTCTGGTCTTACATGACATTGAAATGCTTTAAGGATTCTACAATGAAAGCAGTGTGGTGTTGATGCAAAAATAGGCAAGGAGACTGGGACAGTAGAAAATTCAGAAATCCATCAAAGTGCATAAAGGAAGGTACACAATAAAAACTACAGAAGAGGAGCCTTTATCAATACTTAGTGTTTGAGATCTGGATATTCCTACAGAAAAATGAAAATGGATTTACTTTTAATGTGCTAGGGTGAGATAAAGGCAAATAAAGGAGAAATATAAATGGTAAAAAAAATTGAAAACATGCAAGTAGTATTATAGAAGAAAACGTTAGTAAATATTTCTATAAGCCATGAGAATAAATCTGGCCTGTAACTCAAATCAAGAAACGTAAACAAAAGAAAAGATTGATAAAGTACACAATATAAAACCAGGATATTGTGCATAGTGGGAAACACCATAAGACAAGCAAAAAGGAATATGCCAAATGGGACATGTATTTGCAAATTATATAAAAGACAAAGAGAAGCATGCATGTGCATTTGTTCCAGAAAATAAGAAAGCTCTCAAAACATAAGATCTCATGGCACAAGGACACAGGAGGCAATGGGAAGGGTCACTCAGTGGCCTAAGATGGGGATAATTTGAACTAAAAAAAGAAATATAGACTGCAGTATATGGAGTCCTATCAAATACACAAAAAATAATGTTAGGAAAGATGTCATTTATATGTTTTCTTTGTTTGCTGGGGCCACATCATCATTGTTATGACAATGGATTAAAAAAAAGAATCAATCTTTTATCTTCTCTTTCCTGATAGGTTAGTTTTGAATGTAATGAAGAGCTCATGAGAAAATGCAATTCTTAATAGAAGAATAAGAAATATTACATGCAAAGAACATAATAGAATTAGAAAACGGCTATTTTGCAACCCTCAGTGAAATAAGACAAATTATAAAAATACTAATCAATAAATAATAAGCAATTATATGAAAGAAACAGGCAGATATTCCTTGGACTCACCGATTAATCTTAATATTAATAAAAGTGGGACAATCAGACATATGCATCCAAATGTGTTATCTAAATTGGAATGTTCAGGAAGCTTAAAATACAGAGTAGCATTGAAAGATTTAGTACCAAAATTACTTCATTAATAATATAATATAGATCACATATTGAAATAATTTTTCAATATATTGAGTTAATAAATTATTACAATCATTTTCACATGTTGGGTTTTTTTTTTTCTTTTATTTTGCTACTAGAAAACTTAAAATGACACACGTGGCTCCTACTTTAGTTCTAGTAGGCACTGCTGTCTGAGAGGATTGCCACCTTTTTCAAAACTCAGGCTGCCTTTAAAAAAAACCAGAGGACATGAAGGTTATAAAATCTGAATTATTTAACTTATTTATTTATGTATTTCATAAACAGGGTCTTGCTCTGTTGCCCAAACTGGAGTGCAGTGTCCTCACCATAGCTCACTACAGCCTCTAATCCCTGGGCTCAAGTGATCTTCCTTCCTCAGTGTCCTGGTAGCTGAGACTATAGGCATGCACCACCACACCTTGCTTTTTTTTGAAATTTTTTTGTAGAGATGGGATCTCAAACTCCTGGCCTCAAGTGATCCTCTTTCCTTGGCCTCCCAGAGTGCAAGGATTACAGACATAAGTCATTATGCCTGGCCTAAAATCTGAAATTTTAAAATATTTATCATTATACTTTCCAATTTTGCATATTACATATATAATTCATCATAGATATAACATTATATACAAGGCTAAATGCAAACGTCCTCCAGGCAATGGCAGGTTCCTGTAGGGAGAGAAACCCTGGTTACAGCTATGACTATGTGGGATACCATCACCAGTCACTCAGGGAATTAAGGGGCGGGGCCTGGGGCCCTGTCCAATCAGGAGTGCTGGGGTGAGAACTGTCCAATCAGGCTGGCTTTGGGAGAGGAAGCAGCTTCTGCAATGTGGCAGGGCCTTTGTTTCTTGCATCTAAGTTCAATCCGTGTTCGCTGCTGCTTCTCCTGCGCTTTTGAGAAGTCCACGTGTCTCTGCCGCAGCCTCTGTCGCCCTGTGACCTGCAGGTACTGCAAGATCTGTACGGCGAATGCCGGGACAACACGGAAGCGGAGAAATGGTGAGTGTGTGGGGCTGGCTGTCCTGGGGGGTTGGAACCGGCCACAACCGGTTGTGGCGGGTCCCAAGTCTCTCCGCGTCAGCTCTGGAGTCTGCGGACACGAATCCCCGCCGGTGCAGCTCGGCCCTCGGACGCGTCTGGCCACAGGTTGGGGGCTGGAACAGCAGACAGAATCTCGGGGAATCCTGTCCCATCCACACGTGACTTCACACTGCCGGGAGCCCTCTCTGGGCAGCTCTGCACCCGCAGCGCCGCGTGTCCCCCAGGTTGTGCTTGGGTAAAGACGGGAGGGTCATCAGCGGAGGATTCCGACTCGGTGGCGGTGTCCCTGGGGTCCCCAGTCTGTTCTTTCTCTTGTTAAAGATAAACTAGGGCACCGTTAAAACAGTAAAAAGTTAGAGCAAACAGCGATTTATGAGTCAGGAAGCACCCAGGCATGGCTTGTGTTTGGAGGTCCACAGGAGCGGCTTGAAGGAAAGGCTTTTTTAGGTGCGTGAAAAAAACAAACCAAATTCAATAATTGATTGGCTATAGTTTTGGAGTCAACTTCTTTGGATTATGACAGTGGCTACTTCTGGTTTATATAAGCAGAGGTTAATTGATAGTTTGTAGTTGGTTCAGAATAAATTTTGTTTCTCCCTAGGTTAGTGATTTACAAAAACAGTTTTTGAGTTAGATTTCAGTATCCTTAGGTAGGAAGTCAGGGCACAAGACTTAGTTCAGTCTAATTGCCAACTATTTATTTATTTTAACACTCCGCAGAAGAACTTGTTTCTCCTGCATTTTCCAAATGTATGACAAGCAGAATCCCAAATCAACCACCCTGTTCCCCGAGCATAACTCTCCTAGGAAAATCCTAAATTTCTAGTTTTTTCCCCCACATTCCCAAATATGAACTTCCACTCACCAATTCACAGTATCCACTATTTTTCCTTTATTTTATTTTTGAAAGAGAATATTTTAATTGTTTATCATTTTTCATAGAGGAGTGGGTGGCTCTTTTTTAAATATTTGTGTTTCTGAACATTTCACATGAGGAAATCCAAGAATATTCATTTGGATGTCCCCAGTATGCAGGGGACTTGGGCTTCATTTGTACAACTTCCCTTATGTTGTGAGTGCTGGTGTTCCACTGAAGGGCAATTCATGAACAGAAAAGTTATTTATTAAGATTGTTATTTCTGTTGCTTTTAGTTTGTTAAGAATAAATGTTAAGCTTATAATTTTTCTAGAAAACTATGTTTTTGGGTTAAAATGCTTGTTATTGTATGTTACAAAATAGATAAGGATAGGGTTTAAACAATTAAAATCAAACAAACTCTGGGAGTGAAATTTCCCTTGGGCAGGCTTAGGAAAGACAGAACTGAAAACAAACCAGCACAGAGAGGAGCAGCCTCAGGTTTGCTCCTGCACCAGTCCTGCCCAGATCCACCCTCTTCTGAGCCTGGTCCAAGTCTGGCCCCACCCTGGAATCTCCCCTCACAGAACTGACTAGAAGAAGAAATTAGACTTTTGGGTGGCTGCTCCTATCTTTCCAAAGCAAGTGCTCACAAATTTTTAAAACACAAAGGCACGTAAAATGGGAAGAAAGGACTCTTTACGTGGGGGCTTTATTTTTTTCTCATTAAAACCCGTATTTCTAGAGACATCCCATGTAGCAACATGTTTCTCATTCCTGCACATCCAGTAGGTGCTCTACAAGTTATAAAAAGGTAAATATAAACACAACAATAAAAAATCCTTCTGAACTACACTCCACCCTTTTCTATATTGCCCCCATCTGTCTGTATTTAGCTTTTATTTTATATATTTCTTCTTAAAATCCGTTGTGATAGGGAAACAGAAGAGAAATACAAAGGCCAGGTTTTGCATCTGAGTCCTGCTTGGAATTTGGGGACATTTATTACTTGGCCCCCAGGGTATTATTGTGAAGATTAACTCACACACTGGGATGTCCCCAGCACAGAGCTCTGTAACATGCTTGTGAGCATGTGGCACCTGCTCAGTAAACACTGCATTAACACATGTGCGTGTGTTGTTTTACAAATGTAGACTCACTCAGACTTTGTTGCCTTCTCCAGCCTTCTGTAAACTTTAAATGGCAAGCAAGGAATGTGATCTTTCAGGACAGTATTCATGTTGTCGTAAGAGTGCTGGGTGTAAGGGACTGTGTGCTGTGCCTGCTGTCTCTAGCTGAGTGCTACTGATAATGGGTCTAGGAAGAGCATCATCTGCATTAACAGGGGCTTGTTATAGAAGCCAATTCACAGTCCCCTTCCGAACCTGTGGAACCACGTTATGTAAAGTGTGGCTCAGAATCCCAAATGATTTATCTGCACATTGAAGTTTGACAGACAACACTTAGCTGAGTTTCTCAGCCCCGGCTTCCAGTTAGCATCACACGGCCAATATGAAGACATACCATCACTTGTGGCCTCCCCCACAGATTCTGTTTTCTGTGATTAGGTTCAGATTATGATTTAACTTTTTCCACACATATCACAGTGGTAATTATGGTCCATCAGTGATCATTGACACCTCATACCAATTTGTCCCATGACACCTGATGGTAGCTTTATTCGCTTGGTTAAGTTGCTCTCTGCAAGATTCCTTCACTATGAAGTTTGTAGTTTTTTTCTTTGTCATTAAAGCTATCTTTATTCTCACCTCAGGTCACAAACATGTTTCTTTAGTCTCTGTATTTTCAGAGAAAAGGAACAAGAGTTAACATATAAGTAATACATTTAAGCATCTTAAGACTTTAAAATGTAACAGGGCACATAAAATAAATGAAACAAAAATAGAAAAAAATACAAGGCTCAAGAGCAATAGCGCTTATTTTAGTTTATGTCATTGTGTGATGTTCTCCATAGTATGTTTAACAATTGACAGATTTTACATCTGGATGCTTTGCAGAGAAAAAATAAATAAATAAATAAATAAACAATTGACAGATTTATAATTTTTTTGCAATTAAAAATCTTTTCTTTACACAAAAATGTTTTACTCTATCATTTTTAATGTGTACATTGTTACAATTTCTATGTATTTGTGTGCATAAAATGTAAGAATTATCTGATTACTTTTGTGTTGTTTCCTTCTAGTTTTCATTACTCTTCTCAGTTAATGTAAACTGCTCTGAACATTTCGTTGGGGTTCTACCTGTATATTGGCCTGTATGTCCCTTTGAAATAAATTCTAAACTAGGATCAGATAAACTAGGGTGAACTCCAAGCTGTACTGTTTAATGGATAATTGGCAAAATGTTATCATAAAAGAGGAATACTATTATTTTTCTTGTAGATTATTTTTGTACTTTTAAACATTAATATGCAAAAATGGTAGAATGATATCTGGTATATAGTCAATGTTCAGAAAGGAATGCTGCTATTCTTGCTATTATGTTATAGTCTGTATATTTCATAAAACTCTGGATTTCATGTCATCCATGAAGTCTTCCCTCAGTGTTCTACCTCTCTGCTGTTGAGAAGTGTTTCTTTTAGACCTGAGGGATTAGCATCCCTGGTGAGCTCGGTAGAAATGCAGATGCTCAGGCCTCACCCCAATCTCCTGAATTGGAATCTGCGTTATAACAAGATATCCAGTTCATTGTTTTATACAATAAAATTTGAGAAATGTATTTCCAACTCACCATGTCTTTTCCATCTGAGAAATAGACAAAATTGATCCTTTATGATGTAAATATAGCACTCAAAAACATATATTCTTGTGTTGATGCTCTAGTTTTATAGTTTATATTCTACATGAGCATAGTACCTACACCAATTTTGTGGAAGTTATGCCATTCTCTTTTCACAGAGGTACAGAATGCCTTAAGGAATATTAGTGTGTGAAAGTCAGATTGCTCATATATGTCAAGCTGGTACTCTTAACTTCGTCATTTTATCTTGCGTCAAATTAAGAACTCTGCCCATGGCTACATGGTCATTTATTTTCTTATTTATTTTTTGATTTTTGTTTTTTCAAGAACTGTTGACATTTAGTTATGTGGCCATAGAATTCTCTCTGGAGGAGTGGGAATACCTGGACCCTAAGAACTCTGCTCATGGCCACGTGGTCAATGTGTTATTGATTTATTTTTATTTCAGGAACTGTTGGCATTCAGGGACGTGGCCATAGAATTCTCTCTGGAGGAGTGGGAATACCTGGACCCTGCTCAGCAGAATCTGTATAGGGATGTGATGTTAGAGAACTACACAAACCTGGTCTCTGTGGGTGAGAATAACTTACCTCCAGATATCTAATATACCTGAAAGGATTTATTTCTTTTCTTTGCAGAATGTGTCTTGGGAGCTTTTGCTTTTTATGAATGAGTTTGAGATTCTTGCTTTCAGGAAGAAATTGGGAGCTTGTTAATGTACACTAAAATCTTTATGTTTGACCTTATTATTTACCTTCTTTCTTGAGGTGATCTGCAAGTTTCCCTCTAGTTTAGTGGTGATACTGTAAATTCAGTGATATAAAATATTGTTGTCTACACCCTAAAATCTGATTTCTTTTTTTTATTTTTGATTCAGTCATACTTGAAAGTGGAGCACAGGATTCACAAATTTTAAATGCTTCTTAAATAATTCTATAGGGTATATCAGGAAGTAGTATTTAGGAAATTAATTTTTTAGAATATTCAATAATATTCTTTGTTCTCTACTGAATACTCAGTCGAAAATTGAAGAACCCCAAGCAAAATTCATGTGTCTTTTTCTAATAAAATAGAACTTGCTGTCTATAAGCTGGACCTGGTCACTTTTTTGAAACAACTGAAAGAGCCCTGGAATGTGAAGAGAGAGGAAACAGTAGCCAAACACCCAGGTAGGTGAGAATGAATGAAGCAGATGACACAGGTGATAGGTCCAAAGGACAAGGAGGAAGCCAGACCTTAAAGTGTGGATTAAGAAGCTCTGACACAATGAAATTAATTTTTGAGAAGCCTAGATTGATTTTACTTCCTCTCATAGAAAAACATCTTCTTTCTCATGCTCTTATATTATCTGAGGATTGCTTCTTAAGATTGTGAAAAATACTATCTGAGGACTCCCTTTTCCCTTCAGTGAGCTTCCATCAAATTCACAATGAGAGCCAAAGTCCTTCCTCCCCTTGGCCTGTGAGGGCCTGCATGATCTACTCATCCATTCCCTTGGGGTCCTGGGAAAATCTGTGCATATTTCTGACTGCTTCTATGTTAACACATTTTTTAAGTTCTGTTTTTGCCTCATGTCAGAACTGTGTGAACACGGTGGTGGACATAGTAATATTTGGTTCAGAAGTCCCAGGAATACTGTAGACACATATCAAATATTTGCTTTTTCATTAATTTCCAATCCTATAGAGAATTCAAAAGTGATTCTACAAAAAGTGAGACTGTAATTTGATCAAGGTACAAAGCATCTCCCTTTGGTTAAATATTAAATTGCATACTAAATATTAAATATTTAATTTTAAAATATTTATTTTAAAAATCTAATCATATATTTTACATTAACAGTTTCTTTTTCCTAGCCTAAACTAAGATTAGAAATTTAAACTATATATGCACAATTTTCACATGTGTAAAATAGTTTAATGTACTACTTTCCATATAGAGTTCTTAACCAATAATGGTCTATGGGGAGCTTAGAACTTTTCCAGCATATAGTAACATTTTTGACTATTACCTTATATCATAATAATTATAATTTTATGGTTTTGTTTGGTTAAGTATGCAACTTACTGAGAATGTGTCCTCTGTGTTCATTTGTTTGTTCTTTCTTTTTTCCTGACTTGTGGATTTTTTTACATATATAAATTTTATGGTTTTGAGGTATACATCTTGATGATTTGACATATGTATACATTGTGTAATGATTGACACAGTGAACTGAACACATCTATCATCTCACAGAGTTGCCATATTTTGGGGGGTGATAATACTTAAGGTCTACTCTCTTAATCTACTTAAGTGAATATTACTTAATCTCAAATATATAATATAGCACTGTTAACTATTTTCACGGTGCTGTATATTATATCCCCAGAATTCATTCATCATGTAAATAAAAATTTGTGCTCTTTGACAAATATCTCTTCATTTTTACCACCCCCTCACTGTTGGCACCCACCATTCTACCCTCTACTTCTGTAGTCTCTACTTTTTTAGATTCCACAAATAGCTCATATCATACAGTAGTTTATTTCTTTATTTTATTTTAGTTACCATAATTTCCACCTGGTTCATCCATCCATATTGTCACAAATGGCAGGATTAACTTTTTTTTTCTTATGGCTGAACAATACTATATATTGTAAATAATCTGCTATAAATATAGGAGAGCAGATATCTCTACTGATTTCATTTCTTTTCGATATATACCCAGAAGTGAGATTTAAGGATTGTATGGTACTTCTGTTTTTAATATTTGAGGAGCCTCCTCCATACTGCTTTCTATGATGGCTGGATCAGTTTACATTCCCTCTGACATTGTACAAGAATTGTCAAAATCCACCTTTGCCAACATTTGTTATCTCTTGACTTTTTTATAATATACATTGTAACAGGTGCGAGGTGATATCTCATTGTGGTTTGACTTGCATTTTTCTGATGAATAATGATGTTGAGCATCTTTTCATAAACCTATTTGCCATCTTTATGTCTTCTTTGGAGAAGTATCTACTCAGCTCCTTTGCCCATTTTAAGTCAGATTTACTTTGCTGTTGTTATTGAGTTGTTTGAGATCCTTATATATTTTAAGTATTAAATTCATCAGATATATTTTCTCCCAATCCTGGGGTTGCTCTTTTATGTTGTTTTTTGTTTCCTTTGTTGTGCACACTTTTTTATTTTGATGTAATCTTAATTGTTTTTGGTTTTTGCTATTGTGATTTTTTGGTGCGATATTAAAAAAATCATTACCATTGCTAATGTCAAAGAGATTGTTCTCTATGCTTTCTTCTAGAAGTTATATAGTTTCTGGTATTATATTGAATGTTAATCCATTTTGAGTTAATTTTTGCATATGGTATGAATGTCCAATATAATTCTTGTGCATGGGGATAGCCACTTTTTATCATAATTTATTGAAGAGACTATACTTTTCTCTTATGTCAGTACTATACTCTTGGTTAGTATAGCTGTATAATAGTTTAAAGTCCAGAAATGTGAAGACATCAGCTTTGTTCTCAAGATTTTGTTGGCTATTTGGGGTCATTTGTGGCTTCATAGAAATTTTTGAATTCCTTACTATTTTTGTGAAAAATAGCATTGGAATTTTAATAAGGATTAAATGGGGATTGTAGAGTGCTTTGCATTGGATGGACATTTTATATTAATTATTCTAGTCCATGAACAAGGGATATAGTTTTATTTATTTGTATCTTCTTTCATTATATTCATTAGTGTCAGATTTTACTGAACAGATTTTTCACCTCCTTTGTTAAATTGAGTCTTAAGAATTTTATAGTATTTAATTCTATATTGTAAGTGAGATTGTTTCCTTAATTTTTTTCTTAGTTTATTGTTAGTGTATAGAAATGCAACTGAGTTTTGAATGTTCATCTTGTGACCTACAACTTTAGTGAATGGGTTTGTTAGCTCTAACTTTTTGATATATTCTTTACAGTTTTTTGTATATATATATATGTATGATCTCTTTATGTACAAGCCAGAGACAATTTTACCCCTTTATTTCTGATTTTATGCCTGTTGTTTCTTTTTATTACTTAATTGCTCTGGCTTAATCTTCCAGTACTATGTTGAATAAAAGTGGTGAGAATGGGTATTTTTCTCTTGTTTCTGATACTAGAGAAAAAACTTTTAGCATTTCACTGTTGTGGATAATGGTACCTGAGGTCTTGTTGTATATGACCTTGTTACGGTGAGGTACATAACTTTGTATGTATATTGTTTCAAGTTTTTATTATGAAAATGTACTGAATTTTGTCAAATGCTTTTTATAAATCTTTTGAGTCAATCATAGCATTTGTATCTTTTATGGTTTTGAAGTATATCATTTTTAATGATTTGTATATGTTGAAACATTCTTGCATCCCAAGTATAAATCCTATTTATTCATGGTGTATGATCTTTTTAATGTGTTGATGAATTTGGTTTCTAGTATTTTGTTGAGAATCTCTGCTTGTATCTTCATCAGAGATAATGGTTTGTGGTTTTCTTTCTTGTAGTGTCCTTGTCAGGCTTCAGTATGAGAGTAATGATGGCCTCATAACATGAGTGTGGAAGTGTCTCTTCCCTTCAATTTTTTGAAGAAGTTTGGGAAGGATTAATTCTTTTATAAATGCTTGATAAAATTCAGTTGTGAAGTTATCCAGTCTTGGACTTCACTTTATTGGGAGATTTGTTACAGTTTTAATGTCCTTCTTCAGTATCGGTTTGTTTAGCATTTCTACTTTATGATTTAATCTTGGTGGGTTGTTTGTTTTGAAGAATTTATTTATTTCTTCTAATTTATCTAATATGTTTTCATGTAATTGTTCATAGTGTTGTCTTATTATACTTTGTATTTCTTAGATTATCAGTTTTAATGTCTTCTCTTTCATTTATTATTTTCTTCAGTCCTCTTGTTTTTCCTTGATTAATCTAGCCAAAAGTTTTTCAATTCTGTTTTCTTTTAAAAACTCAACTATTAGTTACTCTGATCTTTTCTGTTGTCTTTCTATTTAGAGCCTTTTATTTTCTTGCTCTAATTTTTACTATTTCATTCATTATGCTAACATTGGGATTATTTTATTCTTCCTGTTTAAGTTTCTTGGGGATTAAAGTTAGATTATTTATTTAAGAACTTTATTTTTCTCGTAATGTCAAAAGTTGTCATTATAAACTTGTCTTAGTAATGTTTTTGCTGTATCCTAGAAGTGTTCATTGGTGGTGCTTCTAATTTCATTTGTCTCAAAATACATTTTGATTTCCCTTTGGATTTCTTCTTTGACCCACTGATTATTCAGGAGCATGTTTTTTACTATCCACATATTTGTGAGTTTTCTAATTTTCCTTCTGCTATTGATTTCAGTTTTATATCTTTGTGTTCAGAAAGAAAAACTGAATATCCTTTTAATCTTCTTTAATTTGAAAAGATTTTTTTTGGTCCAACATATGCTCTATTTAGAGAATATGTCATGTGTTCTTGAGAAGAATATGTATTCTCATAATGTTGGATGGAATATTGTATGTATGTCTGTTAGGTCAATTTGGTCTATAGTGTTTTACAAGGACACTCTTATTAGTTTTCTGTCTGAAGGATCTACCCATTGTTTTAAGTAGGCTAGTGAAATCCCCTTTTATTACTGTATTTTTGTCTATTTCTCCTTACAATTCTGTTAATATCCACTTTATATATGTCGAAGCTCTAATGTTGCATGCATATTTATATTTAATTGTATATCCTCTTGATAAATTAACCTCTTTGTTATTGTATAGTCAACTTTTTTGACTTTTGTGACAGATTTTGCCTGGAAGCCTATTTTGTCCAATATAAGTATAATCACCCTGTACTTTTTTTTGTTATAATTTACATGGAATATCCTTTCCCATTCTTTCACTTTTAGCCTGTTTGTCCTTAAATCAAAAGTGAGTGTCCTGTAAGCAGCATAATATTGGATTTGGGTTTTAAAAAAAATCCATTCAGCAACTCTATTTTATTCCATTTTCTGCTGCTATAACAATACCACAGACTGGGTAATTTATGAAGAATAGGAGTTTATTTGGCTCATAATTCTGGAGACTGGGCAGGGTAAAAGCATGGTACTGCCATCTGGTAGAGGTCTTTTTGCAGCATCATAATATGAAGGCAGACCAAAGAAGTAAGGGGGAGTAAGGGTGTGCACAAGAAAGAGCTGTTTGTTTTGTTTTTGTTTTTTTAACAACAGACCTCCTCTATGATAGAAAAAAACCTAATCCATTCATGTTGCTCTCATGGAATAATCACTTCTTAAAGGTTCCACTTCTTAATTCTATCATATGATAATTACATTTTACCATAAATTTTAGAGGCAACAATCTATAGTAGCATCTTTTCATTAAATAATTTAGTCTCTTTATGTAAAGTAATTGCAAATAGGTAAGGTCTTTTCTTTTTTTTATTTTAATTTTTACTTTCTTCAAAGCATCTCTAATAAATTGAAGTTGGTAAGGTCTTCTCTATAGTAATTTTATTTTTCCTATCCATTTATATTTTCTTTATTTTCTTTGTTTCTTTATTAGTACTGTCTTCCCTTATTTTTTAACATTTTTGATATTTATTTTATTGGTATATTGTTTGATTACTTCTCTTTCTTTGGTGTATGTACTACAGTTACTTTTCTAGTGTTTATCATAAAACATACAACATTTTATACTTACAACAGTCTAGCTTAAGATGATAAAAATTTAACTTCTATGCATAGGAAAAACTCAACAAATTTTCTTCCCTTCACACATTTTATACTATCTGTGTTACACATTACAACTTTTTGTATTGTGTATCCACTAACAAATTATTTTAGCTATCTTCATTTTTTTTTTTTTTTTTTTTTTTTGAGACAGTCTCACTGTGTTGCCCAGGCTAGAGTGCCATGGCGTCAGCCTAGCTCACAGCAACCTCAAACTCTTGGGCTCAAGCAGTGCTCCTGCCTCAGCCACCCGAGTAGCTGGGACTACAGGCATGCGCCACCATGCCCAGCTAATTTATTTATTTATTTATTTATTTTTAGTAGAGATGGGGTCTCGCTCTTGCTCAGGCTGGTCTCAAACTCCTGAGCTCAAATGATCCGCCCGCCTTGGCCTCCCAGAGTGCTAGGATTACAGGCGTGAGCCACCGCGCCCGGCCTATCTTCATTTTTAATAGTTTCACTTTGTAGCTTTTATACTAGAGTTTAAAGTGATTTATGCACAACCATTACAGTACTAGAGCATTCTGAATTTCCTTTTTTGTGTTTCCAGTGAGATTTATGCTTTTATGTGTTTTCATATCGTTAGTTAGCATCCCTCATTTCATGTTGAAGAATTCCTTTAGCATTTCTTGTAAGACAGGTTAAGTAGTGATGAATTCTTTCAACTTTCTTTGTTTGGGAATGTCTTGATCTCTTCTTAATTTCTATAGGACAGATTTGTCAGACATAGTCTTTTTAGTTGTCAGGTTTTTTTTTTTTCTTCCTTTAGCACTGTGAATGTATGTTCTCACTTCCATTTGGCCTACCAGGTTTCTGCTGAAAAAATCTGCTGATGATTTTATAAAAATTCTGTTATATATGAGGACTCTGTGATCTCATGTTGCTATTAAAATTCTCACTTTGTCTTTGCATTTTTCCAATTACTATGTACCCTGGATGATCTTCACTGGGTTATTCTTGCTTTAGATATTTTGAATTTAATAAAACTGGATGTCCACATGTTTTTTCTAGATTTAGGGTGTTTTAAGAAATTATATTTTTAAATAATCTTTTTTCTCTTCCTCCTTCCTTTGAAAATCAAAAATGCATATATTTGTTCAATTAATGATGCACTCTGAGACTATATATTTACTCTTTCATTTTTTTTCTTTGTAATTGGCTATTGTCAAATGACCTGTCTTTGAGTTTGCTGAATTTTTATTGTAAATAATTGGATCTCCTCTGAAAGCTTTTCATATTTTTCAGTTCTGCCATTGTGTATTTCAGCTGTAGTATTTGTTTTGCTTTTTTTATCTTTTCTATTTCTCTATTAAAATTCTCATTTTGTTTATGCTTTGTTTTATGATATTTTAGTTGTCTATCTGTGTTCTTTTGTGTCATACTGAGATGAATTCTTTGTCAGGCAGTTCTTAGATATTTCTTTATTTCTTTATTTATTTTTGGGAGATGATTACTGGAGCTTTATTAGTTTCTTTTATTGGTGATCATATCTGACAGATTCTTTATGGTCTGGATACCCTTGGTTTCTGTCTCTGAATCTGAAGGAGCAAACACCTCTTCCAGTCATTATAAACAAGTTTTGGGAGGTAAATATCTTCTTGTCTTGAGTACTTGGGCTGATTAGTTTAAGATTGCAGTGAGGTTGGAACCAAGTCATATGACTGTTACTGTGTCAGCAGTGGGTTCCGTGGTTGGCAGGCTTGTTATCAAGGCATCAAACAGTTATGGGTCCTGGCTATTCCCTAGGAAGACTGAATTTTTTTAGGATCTGGATCAGTAGGAGTTATGCTGAGATAAGGAACTGCAGTTGTTTCTGCAAATGTGGCACTGATAAAATGTATGTGGACAGGTTTGGGTCCTGCTGGGTCTCTGGGAGTGCTTTTGGTCAGTCATTAGACAGGTCCTTGGATGGGCAGTATTGATCACTGATTACAACTGAGAGGGGCTGGAACTGATGTGTAGGGCTGCTGCAGGATACACAACTGAGAGACGTGTCTTCAGGTCTTTCTCTTGGTCCATGTCATGTCTCCCTCCAAGTTTTTGGATGAGCAGGACTCCTCCCCTACCCCAGATGACAGGGACCAGAGCTGGTTATCAAGCCAATATTAAGATTCACGGTAAGATTGTTGATAGCAAGCCTGCCCCTATTGGCACAGATGTGTGTGCTTCCAGACATATCTCAGATTGAGCAAAATTGGTCCTGGACTGTGTCCAAGGCCAGGTTACAGTGCCACTTCAAGATCAACTGTCACATCAACATTGGTGGTTTTACAATCAGGAGCACAGATTGTTGTTTCTCTCTGAGGTTCCTATATTGGCAGGATTTTTCCCATACCATGGCTGAGAGGTGAAAATGGTGGGTTTTAGATGGATTTAGTGGCCAAAGATAGGACCAAGGTCTTCAGGCCTGTTCACCTGAGACACAGATGGATATGAATCCTCCTGTGTATCTTGCCAGATAATGCCAGTGGCAGGACAAAGGTCAAATGCACTATAACTAAGTATAAATGTGGAATAAAAAATGTGGCCATTTTTTATTCTGTTGCCAAGACTATTTATTATTGGCAAGTCGGCCACCTGGTCATGGTCTAGCTCTCTCAGAATGGGCTTCACCAGGGTGTCACAAACTCTGACATGGATCCCAAAACTCCCATGAAGGCTGCTTTGTTTGGGCATAGCTGTCACATTATGCTCTGGGGGATATGAATTAGAGACCTCTTATTCTTGTCTTCTTGCTTATGTTACTCTCCTATATGTTTCACTTTCTGAAATGTGGTATGTCAAACTTGTTCATGTTTCTTAGATTATGTAAGAAATAAATTAGATTACTAGTGGACACCACATATTTATTAAAATGTTTGGTTTTAAGTTCATGTTTATTGCAGGCAATAATAAATCATTAGAATTTATATCCATTTTTCTCAGCCTATATTTAAATGATGCTATAATTTAATCCCAAATGTTTGCTTTTTATTTCAGTAATTAATACCATATTTTATAACATTTATGTTATTCCTTCATTTGGAAATGTCAAGCTTTTCTTAGCTTCCAAAGGCTGTGTTATTGCAGCTTTATTTTGTGTAAAAATAGCACCAATCGTCATGGGTGCACACAATTGAAAATAAGAGATATCAAAACTACTACTTTTTTTGAGACAGGGACTTATTCTGCTGGTAAAGAATTATTTTCAATGTATATGTATGTTATCTTCAGTATTTTCTGCATCAAAATTTCTCTTGTTCTTGTTTTGCAGTCCATATTACTGTGTTTCTTCTCTGGGTGTGTGTTTCCTCAGATGAGTTAATTGTATTTTTTAATTTTGAACCTGAATATTATGAATTGGATGATAATGGTCAACTCTGTACACTTTGAGGTGATGTGGTGTATGTCTGTTGCCTGTAAAAATACCTAATGGGTTTTTTGCCTTTAAAAATATTGCCCATATGTGTTCAGGACTTATATAGTCCATACTTGTTTGGGTCTTATCTCAAACAAGTTGAGATAAGTGAGAAAAGTGAGAGACACTTTTGTTATTTGAAGGTAATTTTTGAAAATTTTTCTAATTATCTCTTCTAGGGAGTCAAATTCTTAATTGTGGTAAAAGACATCAAATTATCATATCAAAACTTTTAAGTGTACACTTTAGTAGTGTTATGTATACTCACATAGTTTTTCAACAGATTTCTAGATTATTTTTATTTTACAAAAGTGGAAGTGAATACCCTTAAAGGACAAAGTGTCGTTTCCACCTCTCTCTACCTCCTGAAGAAAATCATTCTACTTTCTCTTTCTATGAGGTTAACTACTTTAGATGTTTTAGATGAGTATAATACTACTGTGTCTGTTTCTTTTTGATTCTCTTATTTTACTTCGCATAATACCCTCCAGGTTTGTCCTTACTGTAGTATGTGTCAAGCGGACCTTTTTTTAAAGCCTAAATAATAATATTCCATTGTATGTATATGACACATTGTCTTTATCTACTTATCAATAAAGGAACATTTAATTTGCTTCCAGGTATTGTCTTTAGTGAATAATGCTGCAGTATACGTAAGTGTGCAAATATCTAATCCATGTTTTGTTTTGAGTATGTTTGAGATATTTTTGATACATTGATGTTGTACCATGTGCATGTTCTTGCTTTTGTTGCCTAATCCTTTGATGTTATATCCAAGAAATTATTACATAGACCAGTTTTCATGGAGCTTCCCCTTTATATATACTTCTAGGAGTTTAGTAGTTATAGGTCTTGCATTTAAGTCTTTGTCTATGTTTTTAATTGACACATTGTAATTGTACCTATATATGTGTACAATTTGACACTTCACATATATATGTTATATCATGATGAAATCATGGTATTTAGTGTAACCATTACTTCATTATTTTTGAGTTCTTTGTGGTGAGAGCATCTACAAGCTGGTCTTCTAACTATTTTGTAATATACAATACCTGACTCTTAACCATTGTCATCTTATTGTGCAATAGAAAACCAAAACTTGTTCTTTCTTTATAATTGTGTTTTTTTTTTTCCCCAAATACATGCTCATGGGAAGGTGAAATCTTTATAATTGGAATTTTGTACTTGTGAACAAACCTTGCCTCATCCTACCCTTCCCTCAGGCATTGGTAACCATTGTTCTACTCTCTACTTCTATGATACCAATTTTTTTTAAAGATTCCATATATGAGCACAATCCTACAGTATTTGTCTTTTTGTATTTGGCTTATTTCACTTAACATGACACCCTTCAGATCCATCCATGTTTGTATGCCAGCACCATGCTGTTTTGGTTATAATGGCCTTTTGGTAAATTTTAAAATCAGGTACTGTGATGCCTCCAGGTGTGTCCTTTTTACTCAGGATTGCTTTGGCTATTTGGGGTATTTTCTAGTTTCATATAAATTTCAGGGTTTCAAAAAAAAATTCTGTGAAGAATGTCATTGATATTTTGATAGAAATTGTGTTGAATCTCTAGATCACTTTGCATAGTGTGGCCATTTAAAAATTATTTTTTCCAATCCATTAACACAAGATAACTTTTCATTTATTCATGTGTATTTCAATTTCTTCATCCATGTTTTATAGTTTTCAGTGTAGATAACTTTTCACCTTTTTAATTAAGTTTATTGCTAGATATCTTAATTTTTTACAGCTATTGTAGATGTAGAGAACGCATTTGAAAACTTTCTTTCTTGATAAAAACACTGAGCAAATTAGGTATAGAAGATATGTATATCAACTCAATAAAGGCCATATATGAGAAACCAATGTTAACATTATGGTGAACAGGAAAAATGCTGAAAGCTTTTTCTCTGAGATTTTTGAACATGACAAGGATGACTGTTTTCACCACTCTTATTAAACATAGTACTGGAAGTCAGTGAGAGCAATAAAAGAAGGAATTAAAGTCATCCAAATAGGAAAGTAGGAAGTAAAATTGTCCCTATTTGCAGACAAAATGATCTTATATTTTTAAAAATCTAAAGACTACACCACCAAAAAAAAGTGTTGGAACTATTAAAAAAATCAGTAAAGTTACAGAATATAAAATCAACATAAAAAATTATTGGTATTTCTGTATACTAACAGTGAACTAAAAAAGAAATTTCAAAATTCCATTTCAAAAGCTACAAAAAATAAGTCATTCCATTTTGTGTTCTTGTTTGTATATAGTGCAAGGTAAGGTTCAATTTGTCTAATTTGGATTTCCAGTATTCTCAACTTTAATTTGTAAAGAGATTGTCCTTTTCTCGTTGTGAAGTTTTGGACTCCTTGCTGAGCATAAGTTGACTATATGCATGAGGGTTTTTATTTCTGGGCTTTCTAATCTGTTTTATCATCTGTCTGTCTTTATGCCAGTACCATACTGTTTGAAATAATATAGCTTTGTAATATATTTTGAAATTAAAAAGTGTAATGCCTCTTTGTTTTTTTATTCTAATATTTAAAAAAAATTTTTTTGATACTTTGAGATTCCATAGGAATTTTAGAATATTTTAATACTTGTCCAAAAACTTTCATTGGTATTTTGATAGAGATTTTATCAAACCTATACATCATCACATTGGGCAGCATTGATATATTAACAATATTAAGTCTTTTGGCTCTTGAACAAGAGCTTTTTTAATAGTTTGTTGTTTAATTCCCACATAGTTGTGGACATACCACTTTGCTTTTGGTTTTTACTAATAGTTTTATTTTATTGTAGTCAGAAATAATACTTTGTGTGACTTTTATGTGCTTAAGTTTGTTGAGACTTGTTTTGTGGCTTAACAGGTTGTCTATCTGGCATAATGTACTATATGTGCTTAAAAATAGTGTGGGTTCTGCTGTTGTTGAGTGGAGAGTTCAGTATAAGACTTTTAGGTATAATTATGTTCAAGTCTTCTGTTTCCTTTTTGTTCTTTTGTCTTTTTATTTCTTTTCATTATTGAAAGGGTGGTATCAAATTAACCTGCTGTTATTGTGCTGCTGTCTGATTCTTACTTCAATTCTGTAAAAGTTTACTTCATATATTTGGGAGCTGTGATGGTAGGTACATTTATATTACTGCTTGTGATAACTTACTGATCAATGACCCTTTCGTCATTATATAATGCCCTTTGTTGTCTCTTGTGACAATTTTTGATGTAATATATATTTTTTTAATGTGAGAGTATTTGACATTGCATTCAATAACATTTTTCAGTTCTTTTAACTTTCAGTCCATGTGTGTTCTCACATCTAAAGGGAGTCTTTTGTAGAAAGCATAGAGTGGGATCTTATTTCTTGAATTGATTCAGACAACATGTTTTTTGATTGATTTAATTCATTTACATGGAAGGTAAATACTACAAAAAAATGACAATTGCATTTTATTTATTTCTCTAAGTCTTATAGTTATTTTGTTCTTGTTTTCTTTTGGTGTCTTCTTTGCATTTTGTTAATATTTGTAGTGACATGTTTTTATTCCTTTCTCATTTTCTTTTGTATCTACTATGCTTTCACTAATTTTTTTAAGTTCTTTTTTTAGTCTTTGAAGTTTTTTGTTTTTATCTAATTTTTAAACGACAGTTTTACCAGAAATGGTGTTCTTGGCTGGTAGTTGTCATTTTTTCAGGGCTTTGAATATATCATACTATATCTTTCTGGCCTGCAAGTTTTTCTTGCTAAAAAATCTGTTGATCATCCTATAGGAGTGCTCTTGTCTATGCCAAGTCACATTTATCTTGTTGATTTAAATATTCTCTTTGTTTGTAACTTTTAAATCTTTGATTATGATGTGTCTTGTTTGGGGTCTCTTTTTATTGTTCCTAGTTAGAGTAGGTAGAACTTCTTTAAGTTTTATGCTATTTTCTCCCTCAACTTTAGAAAGTTCTCAGACATTATTTCTTCCGGTAAGCTCCCCGCTAATTTTTTCTTTCTTCTCTTGGTATAGAGCTCTCATTATGAATATTTAGCATGGCTCTCTTCATTTTTCTTCATATTTTTCTATTTGCTCTCTTGAGTAGAATTTTAAATGGCCTATTATCAAGCTTGATGTGTTTTTTTTCTGCTACATCAAGTCTAGTATTAACCCTATCTAGTGAATCTTTAAGTTCAGTTATTTTATTTTTCAGTTTCATACCTACTGTTTGTGGAATTTTTTAGTTTTAATCTCTGTAAATAATATCATTTTCTTTATGCATTGTTTTCCTCCTTTTATTTAGTTGTCTGTGATCTCACTGAGCTGATAGAACATAGTTAAGACAATTATTTTAAATACTTTTAAAATGACCTCATAGAACTTAACTTCCTTAGGGGCACTTGAATATTTTTGTGCTTTTATTAGACTATATTTTTTGTTTCTTTGATGTCTTTTCATTTTTAATGAGATTTGGGTAATTTAGAAAACCAGCTACCTATTCCATCCTTTAGAGAATGGCTTTGTTCAGGGGAAATTTAGCACCGTACAGCCTCACTGGACAGTTTAGTCACTTCTCCAAACTGTTGGCAGGATGTGTCTTCTCTGGAGGACCTGTATATTTTCTCACTAAAAAGGTTTGCGTATTTCTTGTTAAAAACCCTTAATCTGTACCTTCCATGGTGGATTCCATGTGTTCTCTAGTCTCTGTGTGACTGTAATAATTATTCATCTTTGTTCTCACTGGACTAAGCATGTCATTTACACTGTATCTGGATTTCTTTTCAGCACTACATATTAAAGGAAGCAATAACCAGGCTTTTGAAAGCCCCAGAGAAACCCAAGATTTTGGATACAGGATTGGATTAAGTGTTCAGTCAAACATTTCTGAAGACCAGAGATTTAAAATTGAAAAGGATACTTCTAAATGTGATCAGTTTGATGAGTCCTTCATTAATACTTTATTATTCTGCCACCCAAAAATAATAATACCATCATATACCAAAATCTACAATGTTGATCAGTATGGTAAGGTGTTTACCCAATCATCATTGCTTAATCAATATCAGGGAATAGATAATTGGGACAAACATTACATATTCAATAAAACTTTCATGTCCTATTCCCAGGACTTTATCACAAATAATTACCAGGATATTTATGTTGATGACAGAAATTATCAATGCAATAAACTGGAAAAAACCTTGGACCCAGTCTCACGCTCTAGAAAATATCAGAAAGCTCAATATTCAGAGATCCAGTACAAATGTGAGAAAGTTTGTCATCAATGTTTAAAACTTATTAACCATGAGGATATCCATCTTCAAGAGTATTCCTACAAAGGTAATGAATATGTGAAAGCTTTTGCCCAGTCAGGGAAACATTCTCAAAATCAGGGCATTCATAATGGAGAAAACTCTTACAAGCAAAGTAAATGTGAGAAAGTCTTTAGTCAGTCATCCAATCTAAGAAAATATAACATAATCGACACTGAAGAAAACCTCTACAAATGTAAAGAATGTGGCACA
>CM052445.1:64930946-64947701 GCA_028533085.1 Varecia variegata | reverse complement strand
TTGAAGCAAAGAAGAGATGAGAAACCAAAAGCAACATGGGGTATATGTAACTTGTCAGAGTTCTTCAAGACATTTGTAGGCTCAAGTGCTCAATTTACTGAAAAGATTTTCCTGCTTATGTTAAATATGTCAGCAAATTGATAGAAGTAGAAAAAAATCAGCATAAAATTTAGGACTTGATTATCAGCTCTTTTCAATCTTTCTCTAAGGAATTCATCCTATTGAAGTGAATAAAATGAAGCATTCTGTTATTTGTAGGAAGAAATCTAAGAAAAAATACAGGAAAAAAGGATAGGACTTTATTTATTTGTTTGTATAGGCCTACTATAAAACAAGTTTGCTTTTTATCCATTTCGTATAGGATAGGCAGTGAGCTCCTTGTACTTTTTTATCTGCACTTGGTGTAACTGCACTTTTACGGGAATTGTGTTTTTAAGATTGGCAAGTGTTTATAATAGGTTAGTCATAAGTACAGAAATGTCTCAATTGATACTGTCCATACAAATGATTTTAATTACTTTAATGTTATAAAAGTAATCATTGATTTTCTATTGGAGGCAGTAGAGTTGATATTTAAAAATTACATAGTAAAAGCAATTGATTAATTTTTGTGTAGATAAAATATTACAATAAAAGGGGACAGAATATAGTATTTGGAGGATGATTTAAACTGAGCTTTGCCTAGAAATATCTTCCTAAATATCTTTCTTGGCTATATCATTCTTTAAATTATGAGGTGGTTCTTAGCAGAGAAAATGGTATAATTGTATTAAACAGACAATTATAACTAAAGATAATATAACTTTGAACCTTCTAAAAAATTAATAATAATTTAAAGACAGGTAATGTCATGCCTCCAGCTTTCTTTTTGGTTCAAGAGTGTTTGGTTATTTGAGCTCTTTCTTGATTCCATATTAATTTTATTAAATGGGACTGAGTTATTTGGTTCTTGGCTTGGTTATATTGTATAAAAGTGTGACTGCTTTTGTACCCAGTAAATATCTATATATGGAAACTGAAATCTAAATGTCATATAATTTTCATGTCATTAAGTATTATTTTAATTTTTTTCAACCATTTAAAAATGTGAAATCTGTGCTTAGCTCACAGGGCCAAAGAAAAGCATAGGACCAAATTTCACACCCAGGCCACAGTTTGCAGACCCATTGGCCGGGCGTGGTGGCTCACGCCTGTAATCCTAGCACTCTGGGAGGCCGAGGCGGGCGGATTGTTTGAGCTCAGGAGTTCGAGACCAGCCTGAGCAAGAGCGAGCCCGACTCTACTAAAAATAGAAAGAAATTAGTCGGACAACTAAAAATATATATAGAAAAAATTAGCTGGGCATGGTGGCACATGCCTGTAGTCCCAGCTACTCGGGAGGCTGAGGCAGGAGGATCACTTGAGCCCAGGAGTTTGAGGTTGCTGTGAGCTAGGCTGACGCCACGGCACTCACTCTAGCCCAGGCAACAGAGCAAGACTCTGTCTCAAAAAAAAAAAAAAAAAAGCAAGGGAGAAGGGAGTTGGAGTGAGGATTTAACAATCAGTTTGAGCTTGGCAGTTGTGGAACTCCAAAGAAGGAGAGATGACCTCGACTAAGGTCAGTATGGTCCACTTGAGAGCTCACATTAGATTCTAAGGTTACTCTTCTTTTTTCTTCTCAATCACAAACTCTATCTTATTCCTGTCAGTGACTTCAGTGGGACAAGGGACAGGTCTAGAAATGGGACTTCTGGGGCAGCTGGACCAAGGGTATGGCCTTGGGCAAACCAGAAACACTACCCTAGAGGATGGAGGGCCATGAACCAGGATAGAACCAAGAAGCTGACCTTGAGGGATGAAGCCCAGGCAGTGGTGGCCCATTAAGAAATCCCATGGGCAGGGCCCTCCCCGTCACCCTGGGTGGCTCAGCCCTAAAGATCCTCTGTCTTTGGCCTGCAACTGCAGAAACCCTTGTCCAGGGAGGCCCCAGTGAAGTGAATAATGCAGCAGAGCTCCGACTCCCTCACTCATTCCAGGAGGAAGCCATGCAACTCGAGGAGACACAGCATGCTGTTGCTGTGGGATCCAGAGCATAAGAAGAGGATGGAACAGCGGCAGCGCAAGTACAGCAGGGGGAACAAGCACAGGCCCCACCAGCTGGAGCATCCCCAAGGGGGATAGGGGATGGGTCACACCCAGTCATTTGCCCCAAAGGATCAACATGGTGGCCTTTGAAACCAGCCAGTATTCAGATGCAAAAAAATATACAACTTTGATTCATTTTTCACATCAGAAACAAAAATTAACTCAAACTAGATTTTAGACCCAAATGTAAAACCTTAAGTGGTAAAACTTGTACAGATGAAAAATTGAAATTCACCTTGGTCATGAGATCAAATAGAAGAATTTTCCCTGAGCCAGGTCCTAACTGTGTAATAGGTCCCTAGAATGAATTCTGTCTGTAAGACAGTGTGCATGAGACACAGACCCATAGACTAGAGGTATGGAGTATCTGTCTCTGGCAGTTACCTGCTCCCAGAGGAGATTACACAGTCTAGGGGTTGGGTGGCAACGCACCACACTTGGCATCTGATTTCCAGTATGACTGGTGAGAAGGTGAGTGAGGAGCAGATGTCATGAGCAGGTGTAGCACGGGACTGACCATGTAGGGTGGATCCCTGAGGATTCCACTCTGAGCTGTCTCCTCTGATGTACAAAGTTACCAGAAAGAACAGACAGAAAAGCCCAAGAACAGACAGAAAGTCTGGAGCAGAGAGAGCAAGGGCAGTGGCAGATTTGATGCCCCTTTTGTAGAAAAAAGTCCTGGGCCTGCCTTGGCACCTGGACCTCAGTTCCAGTGACAGGGCCTTTGCACGTCACTTAAGGTTTGTGAGTTCTGGTGGCCCATGCCCGGCCTTGATCATTCATTTAAAATTAAAATACACACCGCTCCCGGCCTTGATCATTCATTTAAAATTAAAATACAGGCTGGGCGCGGTGGCTCATGCCTGTAATCCTAGCACTCTGGGAGGCCGAGGCGGGTGGATTGTTTGAGCTCAGGAGTTCAAGACCAGCCTGAGCAAGAGTGAGACCCCATCTCTACTAAAAAAATAGAAAGAAATTAGCTGGCCAACTAAAAATATATAGAAAAAATTAGCCGGGCATGGTGGCGCATGCCTGTAGTAGTCCCAGCTACTCGGGAGGCTGAGGCAGACGGATTGCTTAAGCCCAGGAGTTTGAGGTTGCTGTGAGCTAGGCTGAAGCCACGGCACTCACTCTAGCCCGGGCAACAGAGTGAGACTCTGTCTCAAAAAAAAAAAAAAAAAGAATGATCATATAGAATGCATTAATATAAATGCTTCATAATAATTTAATTATCCCAAATTGATTATGTTTTCATTGGTTTCAATTTCTAAGTATTACAAAAATCTCTCTGTGAACTTCCTTGTTTCTTTTTGTCTTTGTACAGCTAATTCTATAAGAACTAATCACAGAAATGAAATTCTACTGCCAAATATTTGCAGTACTTAGATTCTTAGAGCAGGGATTCCTGTTCAGAATGCTAATAAATGCTTTTTATGCCAGCTTCCTAAATCAAGTGATCATTTCCTCCAGACTAATTTTAGAAATTAAGAAACTGTGAGTAGAAAACCCATTTATTTTTATTCTTTGATCCAGAGTTTTATTAACAAGGTGAAATACTATAAAGAAAATTGGATTATTTGGCTGAAGAAAGAAAAATTGGGTGACTGAGGGAAGGTATAACAAAACACAATAAAGACTAGAAAACAACCAAGAATAGTCCCATCTCAAGATACTTGCCTGGAAAAGAAAAAGATGCTTGGCTGGCTTAGGCCTAGTGGATCAGAAACAGTGTTTTTTCTGCTCAGATGATTTCAGAGTTCTTGTTCTGCAAACATCTATGAGTTTTGGGTTTCTTTCCTCCCTCCCTTCCTTCCCTTTTCTTTTCTTTTCCTTTTTCTTTTCTTTCTTTCTTTCTCTTCTTTCTCTTTCTTTCTTTCTTTTTATTTCTTTTTCTTTTCCTTCCTTTCTCTGTTTCTTCTTTTCCTTCCCTAATTATATGTATATCAATATAAAGGAATAGATATATTATGTAAGGTGTTTTGTTCTGATTAATCAACACATTTATTATAGAAAATTAGGAAAGAGAAAAAACAATCAATGGGGACACAAAATTAATCCACAATGCCACCACTGAATATTTACCTTCCTTAACTTCCATAGTTCTGGGTCTTTGTATATGATATTGGATCAAATGTGGACATTGTGTTTGGCTTTTGGGTGGCATTTCAATTACCCTCCCCAATTCAATAATGTAACAGCTGTAAAAACTAAACTATAGGATCGCCTGGTCAGTCCACCTTTCATATTTAGAGTTGGGCAGGAGGCCACAGGTGGAATGTACAACCTCTTACACTCTTTCTTGTGACACAGCATTATCTCTGATATTTACCCCTTGCTCTTCATCTTGAAAATATCTTTCACTTGAACCTCATCCTTTTCTTTCCTCTACCACAGGCCATCAACTGTGCTCTCCATTGTTCATTAAAAAAAAAAAAAACAAAACAATATGGAGTACCACAAGAGCTAGTATTTATTGTGAGGATTTGATCCCCTCAATAACTATGAGAAGAGAATCAAAATTAATTCATTTTACAGATGAAGAAACTGAAGCTTAGAGAGTTAGTAATGTGGTCAAGATCTCTGAGATAAGATGTGATCAGATCCAGAATATTAATCTACATGCTGTAATTCCAGCATCTTGAACCAACCCCCATGCCTACTGGCCTTAGGACTAACCAGAAAAATAAAAGTTCTGGATCCAGCTGATTTTGATTTTTGTGTTGGCACATAGCACCCATGCCTAAAAGTATGGGAATGATAAGTGCATAGCTCAATGAATTATTCAAAACTAACACATACAGTAATCAGTGCCCACAAGAAATAGAAGATCATAAACATTTAAGGAGAGCCCCTCATGATCTCATCCCAAATCACTAAGCTCGCTTCTCCAGTGGTAACAGATATGCTAAATTCTGAATTTTGTTTAACATTTTATTTAAATGGAATTGTACAAAATGGACTCATTTATGTCAGGGTAGTTTATTATGTTTTAAAGTTTCATGTGTATTTGTGGATGTAGCTATACTTTTTATTTCTGTATATTATTCATTATATATGTATATATAATGCAATATCACATTTTATTATTTTCTCATTACATATTATATTTATAATATATTTAATATATATCACATTTATTCTTTCACATCTGTCTTGTTTGTAGTTTGGAAAAGTACCAAGCCTGTTCTGAACATTCATTTGCATGGTGAACAGATGCAAGCATTTTTATTGGGTAGAAAGCTAAGAGTGAAATCGTTGAATCATAGAGTGTGTGTATGTTCATCTTAGAAGATATTACCAAAGGATTTTTTGAGATTGATTGAAATGGTTTACACACATACAGCAGCAAATGAGAGTCCCATTTGCTTTACATCCTCACCAACACTTGATACTATCTTTTAAAAAATCCAGTCATTGCATAGTGGTATCACATTGTGCTTTTAATTTGCATTTTTCTGATAGGTAAGAATATGGAGCAGAATTTTCATGTACTTTTTGGCTATGTGGTTATTTTTTTGTGAAATGCCTATTTTTTGCCCCTTTTATTCCAGTGTGGTTTTTTTCTTATTAATTCATAGGAGTTACTTACACATATAAAATGTAGTCACATAAAAGTATGGCAAATGTTTTTATCCAGCTCGGTGCTTGCCTTTTTACTTTTGTAAAGGTACATTTTGATGAAAGAAAGTTTTTAGTTTTAATAAAGTCTAATTTATCAATGTTTGCATTTATGGTTTGTGTACTTTGCATCCTGTCTGTGAAATCCTTGCCTGTCCCAAGGACGTGAAAATATTATCCCAAAATATTCTCATGAATATCTAAAAATATATTTAAAGAAATATATGCATTTGAACTTTCACATGTTGATTTAAAATTCACCTGGAATTGATTTTTGTTTATAGTGTGTGATAGGAGGCAAGATTCATTACTCTCCCACATGGATAACCAGTTGACCCTGGGCCATTTATGGAGATGTTCTTCTCCCCACTGCCCCACGGTGCCTCTCTTGTCATATACAAAGCATCTAAATATGTGAGTGTGAGTTAAGCTCTCTATTCTTTCTATCTCTCCTGTGCCTATTCTTGCACTACTAAAACATATGACCTTGATTACTGCAGTTTAATTTAAATCTAAACCTCTGACAGTGTAAGTCCTCCTACTTTGTTCTTCTTCATGATTTTCGAGATTGTTCTTGGCCCTTCTTTTTATGTAAAATTTGAAATTGCCCAATCAGTTTCTACAAGATATCTGCTGACATACATTTTCGTGGCTGTTTGAACCTGCAGATAAATTTGGAAAGAAGTGGTATCTTAATAACACATAGAAAACAAAACAAAGCAAACAAAACACCAAGAAAACCAATCCAAACCAAAACTAAACACCAATAAAAATAAATAAACTTTGAATAAATATTTACAACTCATATCACAACGGGGTTCACATCTTCATTATATAAATAACTCCTAAAAATTGATAAGAAAATAAGCAGCTATAAGATCAAAAATTGATAAGACAATAACACACAGTTGACAGAAAAAGAACTCTCAAAAGATTTTAAAATATGAGAATATGCTCAAACTCACTCATAGTATAACAAAATTGTCAAATTCAAGGTTTGACAACACATTCCAGCACCCTGTGGTCTCACCTGAATACCCTGGTGTTGTCCACATGCCCCAAAGACACGAAGCACACAGAGCAGGCAGAGGCTGATGGGGAAGAATCACGTGGAACTGGCCTCAAGAGCAGATCTCCTGTTGCACTGTGTCCGTCCACTTGACCTCTGGCAGAAGACCTGGCTTTCCCGTGCTCCATGTCTACAGCACAGGCCGTGTCAGGAGGCCTGTGCATCCGTCTGCGAGTGAGCCCAGCCCATGCTGCCTGGTGTTGCTAGATCCTGACACCAAGTCGTCACTGAACACACACTTATTCAACTCCTCATTGTACCATTGGGAAACTGAGGCACAGAAAGAAGAAAGAACTGGTCCATACCAAAGGGGTAGAGAGTCCAGAGTATTAGGGAGCACTCTGGCTTCCCAGGGCTTGGCCCTATCTTCTCCCAAGCCTCTAACAACATGGGGGACCCTTGCCTACTCCCTCTCCACCTGTGGCCACTTTCCTTTTCCATATCCCTACATGAACACACACACACACACACACAGACATGCACAGTGACTTCTCAGGTGGGGATCGTGGATGTGGGGTCACAGAAGGAGTAGATACCACGGAAGGGACAAGAAGAAAACTTGTAGGCAGTTCTGCCATGAAACAGGGGCATCCACTCTCCTAGCGACATGCCCAGAGGCCCAGAGCATGAGCAGAAGGAGCCTCCAGGTCCCGACAATTTTGCTTGGACTCAGGCCATGCTCAACACAATCTTGAGGGGACAGAATTCAGGTCCTGCCATCACCTCTATGAGCACCTGAAGCTATGATGAGCCTGGTGTAGAAAGGATATAAGAGAGAAATCCTCAGTTTCCTCCTGTATAAACCAGGGTGTTTGTAGTGGGCGATCCAAGGGTTTCCCATGATCGTATGTGTCTGCTGGACTTGGCTCTCCTTTGGTGACGCACTGTGCTCTGAGACTCTAAGAAAGTGCATTCCACTCCCCAGAGATCCTTCAGAGCAGACATAAAATTGGGGACTTGAGTGAATGACGACTTGGGGTTGGGGAGAATTGTGGAGCACTGAACCCTGAGTGTTAGGCCCAGGGAAAATACAAGTTCCTATCGGGTCCTTGAGGTCCTCATTTGGAAGCTGTTAAAAATCATTGCCCTGGCCGGGCGCGGTGGCTCACACGTGTAATCCTAGCACTCTGGGAGGCCGAGGCGGGTGGATCGCTCAAGGTCAGGAGTTCGAGACCAGCCTGAGCAATGAGCGAGACCCCGTCTCTACTGAAAAATAGAAAGAAATTAGCGGGCCAACTAAAATATATATAGAAAAAATTAGCCGGGCATGGTGGCGCATGCCTGCAGTCCCAGCTACTTGGGAGGCTGAGGCAGTAGGATCGCTTAAGCCCAGGAGTTTGAGGTTGCTGTGAGCTAGGCTGACGCCACGGCACTCACTCTAGCCCGGGCAACAGAGTGAGACTCTGTCTCAAAAAAAAAAAAAAAAAATCATTGCCCTGACAGAGGTGAGGATGCCTCATGAGTGAACTGCACACCCCAGGAGTTGGAGGCAAAGAGGAGACAAGGAAGGCTTCTGAGGTCCCTCTTCCTGCCCTTGGAGCAAGAAGATGCTGCTCCTTGGCCCCCTGGAAGTCTAGAGAGCCACAATCTTGTGGACCCCCAAATGCAAGTGGCTGTTTTGTTCTGTAATGCTTCTGCCTGGAGTCTGCATTACTAGTGTTGGCCACCAGGTGGCAGCAGACTCCTGTTTCTCTTGTTCCCACTGAACTTGGCAGGAGCAGCTAGAGGCAGGAGAGTGGTGCCTGGTTTATTCTGGCCATTCCTCGCCTCAGACCCAACTTGTACTTTCTGTTATTGTCAAAATAAGCTCCACTTAATCAGGTGGTCAGAAGCAGGAAGCGGGTTTTGAGACCCCTTATTGATTCATTTACCAACACTGCCCTGAGCACTCACCCTGTGCCAGATGCCCTGGTGGGCCAACCATGTAGAGCTGACAATGACCAAGTTTTTCCCTCTCAAGGAGCCCACAGTCTGAGGACAGCTGGACAAAACACTAAAGCAAGTATATGTGAAAGAAAGAGCAAATGCCATAAGGAAAATAAAGCATGATGTTGGCAGGGCGGGCTGGGCAGTCACTGGGCTGTGGGTCCAAAATGCCTCACAGACATGCTGTGACCGGAATGACAAGAGCCAGCCTTGCACAAGTCAGGGAACAGTGTGTCAGGAAGGAGCCACCCCTGGTGCAGACAGTTGCAGGTGGAAGTGAGTTTGCAGAGGAGGTTAGAAAGGGGTCAATGTGGCTGGAGGGAGCCTGGGGTCAAGAGGAGCAAAGGGAGGGAGGATTCTGGGCCTGGGAGATGAGGGGGGTGACCTGCTCTTCTCTGACAACACTGCCCCTAAACTCACCACCTTTACACAAAGACTTAATATCTTACAATTTGTGAGAACCAGATTCTGAGTACAGCTTAGCTATTGCCTCTGCCTCAAGGTCTCTCAAGAGGCTGGGGCTGTGGTCTCAACTGAAGCTGGATTGTGGAAGGATCAACTTCCAAGCTCACACATGTGGGTATTGGGAGGTATCAGTGTAGACTGAGAGCCTGAGTTTGTTTTGGTTCTCTCAGTTTCACTCCCTCAGTTCTCTGCCAGTGAGCCTCTACATAGGGCAGCTCATAACACTGGATCTTGCTCCCCTAATTTGAAGAACACAATAGGGGGTGGGAGAGTTTAATGGAGGGAACACCAGAGAGACAGTAATTAAGAGGGAAATAACAGCTTTTTTGGTAATCAATTCCTGGAAGTCACAATGAATTGAGTGTTTTTGTTCCCTCAAAATTCATGTGCTGAAATCCTTATTCCCAATGTGATGACATTAGGTAAGTCTACTGTAAAATAATTAGGTCCTGAGGGTGAAGCCCTCATGATTGGGGTTACTGGCATTATATTAACACAAGGAACCCCAGAGAGCTCTCTCCACCTATCTCTGTCAGGGAAGGATAAAACCTGGCATCTGCAGCCTGCAACTAAAAGAAGAATCCTCACCAGAGCCCACCATGCTGGTACCCAGATCTAAAACTTTCAGCCTGCGGAACTATAAAAAATTAAATTCTGTTGTTTGTAAGTTACCCAGTCTTTGGCCTTTGCTATGGCAGCCTGAACTAAGAAGTGATAGCCAGTCATTTGTGTGGTGTTCTGTTGGTCAGAAGTGAGTCACTAACCACTCAGTGCTGTGAGCCTTTGTGGAGGCTGCATGCCACACAGGCTGAGAGGAGGCACAGACCTAATTCTAAATCCAATGGGAAGGCATTAGAATGTTTGATGTCAGAGGACGAAAATAGCTGGATTTCATTCAGTTTCGACATCTTACTGGTACAGAATGAAAAATAAGATCCAGAGAATTGACTTTCCCAGTATCACACAGCTGGGCCCAGGCCTGTCTGAGCTGTATTCCATGCTACCTCCTGCCCCTCTTTCTTCTCTAAGTTTGTGCATTATCTACATATGATGCCACCTCATGAGTTTTGTAGATTTTATCTCATATATCCTTGATGAGCTCCCCAGGGAGAAGATGCTAGCATAGTCCCCACTGTGCATGTTGGGAGGCTGGGGAGGCCCTGAAACACACAAGGACTTGTCTAGGGTTGTGGAAATTGTAAGAAAAAGGAAGTTTTGACCCAACTCCTTCTCAAATCTGCACCCCTGGCTGCATTCAAGTTTTCCCAGGGGGCTGAGGGGGCTGTGTTTGTGGGTAAGGAGGTGACAGGGGGAGGAGGGTGAGAAATGAGCAGTCTGGGGAGGTGGGGGTAGGTCTTATTGAGGGAATGGGCCCAAGTGATGAGACCTTGAAGAACTGACTACTACCTCACTTCCTTGGTGACAGACCCCAACAGAACTGAGAACTCTGGTAACCAGGTCCCTCACATTCTTGAGAGAGCCCCATATCTAGCTCACTCAATGGGAGAGGCTCAAAAGAGAAAGATGTCATCTTTCTGTATCCTAAATTTGAAAGGCTCTCTCCCCAGGAAGGCCTGAAATGAGAGCCTTTGCTGATGATGCAGATGTTTGTGGGTAGTTAACTACGCTCCCAGCAAAAAATCGGGTCCCTTAGGCAGGGGTCATCGCAAAGGATAAGGAAATAATAGAAAATAGAAAATAATAGAATGTAGAAATAAAAGAATACACAGAGATGAAAATACAGTTTTATAAAGTATAGAGTTTATAGGTAGGGGATCGGGAGACCCCCTGCCCCCAGCATTCCCGTGAGCTGCAAGGCCTTGAGTAAAGTTTCACATCAGTATTTATAGGTACAGTGATTGGTTGCCAGGGGTAACAGATTTACATAATAACAGGTAGTTCATTTTAGGTTAAAAGTCTCCCAAAAGCTTCTAGAAATCCCTTAATTAACTCTATCTACGTGAGCAAACGTTTACAAAATCTTTCTAAGACAAACTTCTAAGTTCTAAGATAAAGCTATCACTTAGCAAAAAAGTTAAACCAAAATATAGTGGTTCTATATTTCTTTATCTAGTTTTCGTGGATTGAGACAGGTAGTCAGGAGTCAAGCAGGAACTGTCCCTTAGGCTAACTGCTTTCAGCCACAGGTGTCTGTCAGGCGGGCACTCTTTGATCAGCTCTCATCCTATGGCTCCATGCAAACCTGTTTTGTGGTACAAAACAGGCTAAAGCCACAGGTTTGAGACTCAACGTCACCTTAGAAAGCAACTGCCACTGACCTGTGAGATGTCCTCCTGAGGCAAGGCAGCTTTTGATATGTGAACTAACATGTTCACATATTCCTCCAGGGCAAAGCCCTGCAAAACTCCTGAAATCATTTCTGTCTCTATGTAGCAATATCTCTATGGAGCAACAGATGTTTACTCAGCCTTCACCTCTGATGCCTCTGGCTATTTAGGGACACCTACAGGAAACAGGACAGCCCAGGTCCAGTGCACCCAGGCCAGGCCTCATCTATGATCCCATCTGGGCAGCCCTACACCCTTTCCCATCACCATGCCCAAGGAGAGAAAGAGATGGGGGTCCCTTCCGGGACAGTAGTCTGTCAGGTGCTGGAAGCCTGGTGGGTCTGTCAGGTTCATACTCCAGGTCATGGCTGCCAGGATGGGAAGGTGAGTATTGGAGACCAAGTTTGTCTGCTCAGATGTTAATCCCAAGACTTCAAGTTGTCATCTGTTGTTTTTGGCCTGGCTGAATGTCTATGCAGATTTCCTATGTGCCTGATCTGAGGAACAGAATTTCTAATGAGGGTGTTCCCCTGTGGGGCCAGCCACACAAGCCATTGATGCCTTTTGGCTGAGCTGCCATGCCCTCTCTTTGCAGAGCTCCACACAGGAAATCAGTGAGAAGCTGTTTGATCCAAGGGTCCAACTCCTTCTTCACCTTGGATAAAGGGCAGGTGTACTAAGCTACCAAGCATGGCCAGTGCTAGGCTGGGGTGAGAGTGGGCACAGAGGGGTCTCCACAGACAGGGACACAAGAATAGGGTGAGTCAAGAACCCAGACCTGAATATGGAGACTCCATGAGCTCTATCCTCGGGTTTTCTCACTTGAGTGACCAACAGTACTCTCCCAAGAGAATTTTGCCTCTATTAGTCCCCAGTGGCAACTTGGCTTAGGTGCACAGTCCCTGTTCACACACTTGTAGGAATATCAGAGAAAAAACACTTTTGTGTTATTTTCAATTTATACTAGGACACGAGTATGTTTGCATGTTGCTACTGCTTTCATGTTTAACTACCCACTATGGTATTTTCTGTAGCAGGCAGAGTCACTGCAGCGTCACACCTACTACAAGACTTAAAGGCCAACACACTTACTAGGGAGGTTTTTACACAAAAAGGGGGTTAAGCGACTCTGTGTATTTGTCTGCGGTGTGTCATCTCACAGAACTCATCCTTGTAGCCCCAACATGGCAGGAGCTGTGGTCTCACATGTCTTCATTATCTTCATTGTATTCCATCAGAGGGGATATTTCCCATGCTTCAGCCTTTCAATGCTGGTGGAACCTGACAGGATAAAATTCTATTTCCCTGTCAGCTTTGGGGCAGGGAACGTCTGTGTGTGTCCTAATAGGCTGTGGCAGTTTTCCTGGGCAGGCATAACACAGCACCACAGACTGAAGGGCTTTAACAATGAAAACTTAGTTTCTCACAATTCTGTAGGTCAGAAATCCCACATCAACTTTTTGGCTGGGGTGTTTTCTCTGAGGCCTCTCTCCTTGGCTTGTAGATGTACATCAACTCCGTGTTCACAGGGTCTTCTCTTGTGCTTCTATGTCCTAACTGCCTATTTTTATGAGTCCCATCCTTCCGGATGGGGGCCCACCTCAAAGAACTCAACCTTATTTAATTTTTTTTAAGAACCATATGTCCAAATATACTCACATTCTCAGACACTGGATGTTAGAACATCCTTTTATAAATTTGGGGAGAGAATACAATTTATCCCATAAAATATACTAATCCTTTACAGATGACAGACTCCAGGAAAGGGATTACTAAGTGAAAACATATGCATATATGCAATTTCAATACTAAATAGCTACAGCCAGATTACTTTCCAAAAGTGCTGTGGCAGGTACATTGCCACCAGCAGTTTTTGAATGCAGCTGCTTTTCTGCATACAGCCTCCCTTGAATGTTAACATTCTATTAATTTTTTTGCCAGTATGGTGTCCCTGTGTCAAATAAATCATGTTGTTTCATTGTTTCATTGCAATTTTTCAACTGATAGGTGAGAGTCACCTCTGAGATGTTTAGTATCTATTTGGGTTTTCTTTTACTTGAGTCATCTGCTCAGATCCTTGGCCCTGTGACCAGCTTTCTCCCACACTGGAGTCCTGCAGCATTGGGGATCTCCCAGATCTGGGACTGCTGTAGCTCAGTTTCTCAACACTTCCTTTAATGTAAATGAAAGAAAAAAATGTTGCTTTAAAGTCAAAAGGGTTTTTCTACAGTGTACTGCCCTGTGCACTATTATCTAAAATGTGAAGAAAATGAGGCTTCCCGGGCCTTTTCTCGTCATGTCAAGAGCAGAGAATTTCCTGCAGCCTTCACTGTGGAAGGTTCTCAGTTCTGATCCAATGGGCTGGTGAGCAGTCATTTCACATCCCAAGGCCTATGTTTTCTCATCTCTTATAATAAGGATGTGTTTTTGAAGGCTCACAGGGATAAAGCTCTTCATACAGGCTATTGATACAGATGGGTGCTGTTGCACAACTAACAAAATACCTTTAAGATATCTTGAAAGTATGAATACGTTAATCACTCTCCAATACTACATAAAATTTTACTTTGAAAGCCTAAAACACTTTTCAACATGGACACCCATGTCCTCCATGTGCACAAGTCCTTAAGAGTTGTTCTAGGTCTGAGCATCAAACCCCAATCCTTCAGTGGGTTGTGGCACTGCCACTGACTAGATGTCCCTTCTTGTTGTCCCAGCATAAAAATGAGTCTCCCTGAACCTAAAGAAAAACTGTATAATGTGGACCCATCACCCAGGAACAAAGGAGAAACTGGTGGAGCCCCTGGTTTTAGCCTTCCGAAGATAAACCATGCCCTCTTTCACCACCTTCCTGGGCTCCACAGTTCCCGGAGCAGCTGTTTATCAGGTCAGCATCTGTTCCCTCCAAGGTAGAGTGGTGACTCTGTCACTTGCTAGATGTATCTTGGGGATGTCACTAGCAGCCCTCTGAACCTTAGTTTGCTCCTCTAGAAATGGGGTGGTCAAAAGATGAACCTAATAACATTCTTGTAGGGACTAAATAGCATAAGACATGTCAAGTGGCTTCCTGTAGAAAGACTGCTGGGCCTGCTCTGGTTGTTCGTTTTTATTATTTTTCTCTCTCCTCTCACTAGAGAATCTCTGTGCCTCATGCTTCAATGGCGCATGTCCCTCTATGTTTGAAAAAAACACATAAAAGGCAAACCTATTTTTGCTTTCGGAAAGGAGGTTTGAAATTCCCTCTAGCTGGTCTTGATCCTCAACACAGACAGAACAAAGGTCCCTGGGTGCTGGGAGAGAGAACCAAGGCCCATGCAAGTATCTGGGAAAGAAAACCAAGGCACATGCAGATATCTGGGAAGGCTCTGGTTGGGGTTCATTCCTTTAACACACATATGTTAAGCACTTAATTTGTGTAGTCACTTTTCTAGATCTTTGGGGTAATTCAATAACCAAAACTTAAAAATCCTTGGACCTCAATATTATTTATGGAGTCAAACACTCACAGTAGACATATAAGAAGGTATGTCAACAGAATGTGAGATGTGATGCCCTCAGGGCCTCTTATAGGTATGGATGCATCACCCACGTTCTTCACTGGACAAAAAAGTTTTAAAGTTCATGTTACCACAAATGACCCTTAATAGTATAAGCAGTGGAGCAAAAAGAACAAAGCTGGAAACATCATATTACTTGACTTTGAAATATACTACAAGCTATAGTAACAAAAAAAGTATAGTATTGGCATGAAAACAGACACAGGCCAAAGGAGCAGAATAGAAAGCCCAGAAATGAATCTATGCATTTAAAGCTAACTGATTTTGGACAAAAGTACAGTACAAGAAAACACAATATGGAAGGGACAGTTTCTTCAATAAATGATATTGAAAAAATTGGATGTCTACATGCAGAACAATGAAATTGGGCCCTCATCTCAGAGCATATATAAAAATTAACTCAAAACGCATTAACTACTTAAATGTAAGACCTGAAACTCTAAAACTACTACAAGAAAAAATAGGATGATAGCTTCACGACATTCATATGGACAATGCTTTTTTGTGTTTAACCTCAAAATACTGGATAACAAAAGGAAAAAATATACAAATGAGAGCACTTCAAACTAAAACATTTCTACACAGCAACAGATACAGTCAAAAGAATGATGAGGCTGGGCGCAGTGGCTCACGCCTATAATCCTAGCACTCTGGGAGGCCGAGGTGGGAGGATTGCTCGAGGTCAGGAGTTCGAGACTAGCCTGAGCAAGAAGCGAGACCCCGTCTCTACTAAAAAATAGAAAGAAATTAGCTGGACAACTAAATATATATATATGTATATATATGTGCATATATATATATAAATAAATAAATATATATATATATATATGCACATATATAAAATTAGCCGGGCATGGTGGCACATGCCTGTAGTCCCACCTACTTGGGAGGCTGAGGCAGAAGGATTGCTTGGGCCCAGGAGTTTGAGGTTGCTGTGAGCTAGGCTGACGCCACAGCACTCTAGTCCGGGCAACAGAGTGAGATTCTGTCTCAAAAAAAAAAGAATGATGAGACAATGTAGTATTGGGAGAAAATATGCATAACTTATACACCAGACAAGGGATTAATATCCAAAATATGTGGGAATCTCAACTATAAAACAAAAATCCAATAACTACTTGAAAATGTGTAATAGACCTAAATAGACATTTCACAAATGAAAGAAGACATAAAAATGGCCAATAGATACAAGAAAACGTTTGTCCACGTCAATGATCATCAGAGAAATATAAATCTAAGCCATTATAACAACTCACTCTTGTTAGAATGACTATAATTAAAAATATGAAAGATAGTAAGTGTTGGAAAAAAGTGGAGAAAAGGGAACATTTGCATGCTGTTGGTGTAAATGTAAATCAGTACACACATTATAAAAAACATTATAAAAAGTATGGAGATTACTCAAAAAATTAAAAATAAAACCAGCGTATTAATACAGCAGTCATACTATTGAGTATTTATAAAAAAAATGAAATCAGTATGTTGAAGAGACATCTGGACTCCCATATTTATTGTGGGCACATGCACAATAACCAAGATATGGAATCTAGCCAGGTATCCATTATTGAATTAATGGATAAAGAAAATGTGGTATATAAACACACTGGAATACTACTTAGCCATAAAAAATCCTGTAATTTTTTGTCACATGGATGAAACTAGAGATGTTAATTAAAATGAGCAACATACAGAAGTATAAACACCCCAC
>CM052445.1:64912562-64930846 GCA_028533085.1 Varecia variegata | reverse complement strand
GTATCTTTGAAAAATGCTAAAACGATGTTAAGTGTTTTCACCACAAAAAAGGTTAACTGTGAGGTAAAGCATTTGTTAACTAGCTAGAATTAAGCATTTGACAATGTGTATGTTCTTCAAAATACCATGCTTTACATGATATATATCATTTTGTCAATGTAAAAAAGAATAAACTAATTTAAAAAATATCATGGTAAGATACCAATATTCCCAATACTGAGCCTGCGTCTTTGTCATTAGTTTAGCTAAACTGCATTAAAAAATGTAGATTTTTGGGATGCTTTTGTCATTCCATTGTCAGTCATAAGCATAGGAACTCTGATATTTACCAGCATGTGTAGGACCCAGCACAGAACATGGCAGGAGCCAATGAACTTTAGGGCTTTTACGTTAACCTCACGTCACCTGAATTTCCTAGTGCTGATGGTGATGGTATGAAAGACACTAAAGTTGCAGGTGGTGATAATGGCTCCATATCTGGCCACTCTGTGAATGTGAAAAATAATTTTGAATCAAAATCACTAAAGGAATGTTTCAATCCAAAACTTGCCATAGTGTCTAAGATTTTTCTAGAGAAAATGAACAAAGAGATGGCTACACCTAGGTGATTAAGAATGAAAATAGTGGACTGTGAACTGCTCCCATTAAAATAAAGAAAGATAAAACAAATATGAGTGAGAAGTCCCCCAAGATTATAATATCAATCTGGAAAAGGAAGTTATTCCAAATTATAAATCCACATACATCATTCTATTATTGACCAACACTTAATATGCATACCCCAAAATAAATCTGCATAGAAATAAGTGTTGTGATATAGGTATTTCATAAAAAACTAAATTCAAAATTTATCCTTACCACTAACTCTCCTAAAGATTTTATTTCTAAGATGTGTTGAAAATTAAGCAATTTCCAAATTCTGATGTTTCTCTTTACATATTGTTCACAATATGTTAAGGTCCACTGTTATTAACGCTGCACTTAGTCTAACTAACTTAATTATTTTCCACACTTTGCGTTAGGATCTAATAACATTTTCCTTTTACAAAAACAAACAATGCCAACTGATTTAACCCTCTGGTCCACAGACACTGCATCCTTCTTTCCTCAATTAAGTGATCAGAATGTTTCATATATACCCTATAAATGTTCTCAAACTCTCCAGATAAAAACAATGTTTCACCACATTACAAAAATCTAAACTTCTCTTCAGAACCTAAAGTATACTGCATGAAAGGACATGGGGTGGGGAGAACAGTGAGAAAGCTGTTAGCCATAACATAGGAAAAAAAACAGAAGGGCTGAGATGCATGTGTAGCTGGAGATGAACATAAAGAGACAGGAAATAACTGGAGATAATTAGGAAATAAAAGCAGCATTTCTTTTTCTTAATTCAGAAAGAGTCAATTGTGTAGCCTGGGAACAGGTGTCCTCTTTCCATATGAATAATCAGTGCCATCTCTACATGTGGCTGTTTTCTATTTCTTACATTGAGCCATTTTCTATTTCTAATATGGAGACACAAACTCACTCTAACAGGAGTACTTACTGCTAATTATGGGGCATCTATTACACCCCTAGTGCTGTCTTTTGTTTGTCTACTTCATATAAATATCAAAACAACCCATGACTTATGAAGTCTCCCTAGTTTTACTTAAATGAGTTAGCCCAATAAAGTCAACAAACTCAGTTACGTCAATTATAAAAAGTCAAAGTAATAATAACTAAAGAAAAATTAGCTCAAATAGAATTCTTCAATTGAGACAAAAAAAATGGAAAGTACACATTAACACAGTTTAACTTAATACACTGTTGTGGAATCACATCTTCAAATTATTTTGTGAGCACCATTAAATTTGATAAAAGCCATTCTTATAGTCTCTGAGCAGGTCATATAAAGAATACTCCATATACATTGGAAGCAGTAAATTATGTACTAGGTCTAGCATGAGTAAGAGACAATAAACACCAGCAGATTTTCATGGAAAGATTTTTAACCAGGAGCCATAAAACTTTAGAAAAATGAATTCAATACAAGGCCGAGAAAATACAGTCACTTACAAAATCTTTGAGGTTTCTACTTTGCTAGTAAATTGTCAACATTTTTTAAATTACCTATTTTGTTCCAATATATTAATTTTCTTCTCAAAACTGGTACACCTTAACATAAACACAATTACTTTCTGCATAATCCTCTTAAAACTTATGTTTTTCTTTAGAGTGATATACTTCTATATTTCACTCCATGTAAATAAAAAATGAAAGCATGTATGTGTTTTGAAGGTCAGAGAGGTCACATGTCTAAAGAAAAATGTAGAACAAAATTTTGTAAATGGTCATTCAGGATTCAGCAATATATGGCTTTTGATTATACTCCTGTATAATCTTCATTATAACCATCATAATAACCCTTTATCTATATAAATAACAAAAATATAACTTATAGGAATAATATTTTTCAAATTACGTGAAGTTTAAAGCCTATCGGGATAAAAGTCACTAAAGATGTTATTCCATTATGCTGCCAAATAATATGTTGTTACTATCTGTTACTTGCAACCTTTAATAAGGTGGAATAGGTTAATGTTTGTGGTAGGATAACACTCCATTGTATGCACAACACTCTTAAGACATTAAATACAATTTAGTTTTATTAAAAAAAATTATGTTCATAATACAAAAAGCATTTCAAAATCTACAGTATTTTATTACCTTAATAAGCAATTGGTAGAAAAATTTGCTTCTCAAATTCAAAATACTTCTAACTCTAATGGAGAAGAATATTACTCTGACCACCTACCTTTGACATCACAACACTCTTATAAGTCAATACAAAGAGCCTCTACAGTTAAATTTTCTTGATGCATCTTACGTTTAAGTGTCCTTAATATTCCTTGGGAGAGTATATGAATGAGGTCCATGTAATTTAGAAGGACCTTTCATAGTTTTAATGCAGCAAAAATTGACCACATGCTTTCATAAAAACTCCAGAAATGAAGGCATACCATCAAGTAAGTAACTTGAAAGTTGAATTACATTAACATATAACTTTCAAAAAATATATAAAATTTTTAATGCAAAAAAGTATACTTTGAATGCAATTCTAAGTCACCATAAAATCAAACTCCTGCTCCTTTTAAACATACATATGCATAAATTATCTAACAATTTTCAAATTGGATTTTTCTCTACAATAAACCCTCTGCTTTTGGACGAATATACATTTGTAGAGAATATACATTTGTAGAGTTTCTCTCCTGTTTACATTCTCTAAACTTAAACTTTGAGCAACTGATGGAGGGTTTTGTTCCATTATAAATTCTACTGTGCACAATAAGATCTGTGACAAAATATTACAACTATAAAGAGTATTACTATATCTTTAATTCTTTCTCAGTATAAACACTTCAGAGCACTCTAAGACTTTTATTTTCCAAAAGATATTTTGACAGTTGTTACACTTATACCACTGTTACCCAATATGACTATCCGATGTCAAGTAATATGTGAGCACTTATTAAAGGCTTTCCCACTTTCTTTACATTTGTAGGATTTTTCGCAGGTATGAATTCCCTCTTGTATAGTAAGGGAAAAGCACCAGGTAAATGCTTTCCCATATTCTTCACCTTTGTATGATTTCTCTCAGATATAACTTACAGTTATAAATGTTTGAGCACTGGTTACAGGCTTAGCCACATTCTTCACTTTAGTAAGATTTCTCTTCAGTATGTATTCTATTGAGTAGGGTATGAACATCACTTTAAAGGCTTTGACACATTCTTCACATTTGTAGGGTTTCTCTTGTATGAATTCTCTTATGTCCAGAAAGGTGTGAGTACTGGTTAAAGGCTTTGCCACATTTTTCACATTGGTAAGGTTTTTCTCTGGTATGAATAATTCTCTTATGTAGACTAAGGTTTGAGCTGTGCTTAAAAGCTTTGCCACATTGTTCACATTTGTAGGGTTTCTCTCCGGTATGAATTCGCTTATGGTTAGTAAGGTCTGAGCAACGGTAGAAGGCTTTGCCACATTGTTCACATCTGTAGGGTTTCTCTCCGGTATGAATTCTCTTATGAATAGTAAGGTCTGAGCAACGGTTGAAGGCTTTGCCACATTGTTCACATTTGTAGGGTTTCTCTCCGGTATGAATTCTCTTATGAATAGTAAGATCTGAGCAACGGTTAAAGGCTTTACCACATTCTTCACATCTGTAGGGTTTCTCTCCGGTATGAATTCTTTTATGATTAGTAAGGTCTGAGCAACGGTTGAAGGCTTTGCCACATTCTTCACATTTGTAGGGTTTTTCTCCAGTATGAATGATTCTCTTATGTATAATAAGGCTTGAGCTGTGGTTAAAAGCTTTGCCACATTCTCCACATTTGTAGGGTTTCTCTCCAGTATGAACTCTCTTATGTTTAGTAAGGTCTGAGCACTGATTAAACACTTTGCCACATTCTTCACATTTATAGGGTTTCTCTCCAGTATGAATTCTCTTATGTTTAGTAAGGACTGAGCAATGAATAAAAGCTTTGCCACATTCTTCACATTTGTAAGGTTTTTCACTGGTATGAACAATTCTCTTATGTAGACTAAGGTTTGAGCTGTGGTTAAAAGCTTTGCCACATTCTTCACATCTGTAGGGTTTTTCTCCAGTATGAATTCTCTTATGTATAATAAGGCTTGAGCTGCGGTTAAAAGCTTTGCCACATTCTTCACATTTGTAGGGTTTCTCTCCAGTATGAATTCTCTTATGAATAGTAAGGTCTGAACAACGGTTAAAGGCTTTCCCACATTGTTCACATTTGTAGTGTTTCTCTTCATTATGAATTCTCTTATGTTTAGTAAGGTATGAACACTGGTTAAAAGCTTTGCCACATTGTTCACATTTGTAGGGTTTCTCTCCGGTATGAATTCCCTTATGTGCAGTAAGTTGTGAGCAACAGTAAAAGGCTTTGTCACATTCTTCGCATTTGTAGGGTTTATCTCCAGAATGAATTTTTTTATATACAGAAGGATATGAGTAGTGGCTAAAGGCATTGTCACATTCTTTACATTCATTGGATTTTTCTCTGGAATGAATTCTCTTATGTATACTAAGGTCTGAGCTGTGGCTAAAATCTTTGCCAAAATTTTTACATTTACACCATTTCTCACCAGTGTAAATTATCTTATGATTAGAAAGGCTTGAGCAAGATTTAAAGACTTTGTCACATTCGTTATATTTGTAAGGTTTCTCTCCATTAGGAATTCTCTTATGTTCAGTAATGTGTGAGCATTGGTTAAAGGCTTCCCCACATTCTTTACATTTAAAAGATTTTTCTACGGTATGTCTCATCTTATGTCTATTTAGATTTGACAAGTTTTTGAAGACTTTCAAACATTTATTACATTGAAATATTTTGCTCTGGGTAGTTGTTGAACATTGTTTAAGTCCATTATAACATTCTTTCTGCTTCTTACACTCACCCACCTTTTCCCAGTCTTTCATTAGGTTTAAATTCTCAAAGCCACAGCTTCCATATCTTCTCAGTATCACTTTTTGGAATAAAACATTTATCCCCTGCTCTGGCAAATGGTCTTGGGTGGAATGAGAAGACATAGCTGAAAGAAATTTTAAAAAATAGAAAATTATCCCACTTACTTCTTTAGCAAAATGGCATAATAAAATATACAGGCTCTAATTATCTTTTAGATAAATAAATTTAACAAAACTATACTGACCAGATTGATTTGTGGGAATTCTAAAAACCAGGTAAGAGTCTGCAGCATGCCAGTTGAGCACAATGCCAAGAGCCACATAGAAAGGGAAGAGAAGTTTGTTATGTTTACCCACCATGGCCTTTCCTGTTTAACATGGCATGGTGTACATAGACGTAAACTCACAACTCCCAGCTTCTCTCTCAAAACAGAAAAAAAATAGTAACACCTGCGTCCATCCTTCTGGGTTTGGGGGCCCTTATAAAGATTGGTTTCTATTTACCATAACACAGAGTGCTGAAAGGAATGATACTATAATTTAAAACACAGAATGGGTGTACTGAAACCAAATGTAAAAGTTTCTTACAACTGTAGAGGGACTTCAGTGCCACAAACAAGAGAACAGGTGTAGCAAATGATGACTGGCTCTTAAGAAGAAATGTGGGAATATTGTTTTAACAAGAAAATAAACACGAAATTTTACAGAATAAACATGCTCAGAACAGATTTGAGGCTCCCTAAATCTCTAGTACAGTTAATTGGGGTCAGGGTCCCCTAGGACAAAGTCACTTTATAAAGTTTGTGACAGGTGGCTTTTTTTAAATCCACAAATCTTAACCAAAGGTTAAAATATATACACAGTATCAAGGTGACATAGTCTAGTCAAAGAAACAAAATAAATTATCAGAAATCAGCCATAAAGGAATGGAGAGGTATTAATTATCTGAAAATATTAAAAATATCCATCTGAATGATGCTGAACAAATAAATGCAAATAATACAGACAACTAAATGAAATCAGGGAAATGAGAATATCTACAACAAAGAAAAGGATAGAAAGAAACATTGTGAGGCTGAAGAATACAGTAAGAAATGACAGATATTCTCAAATATAAGAAAAAAGACTTAAAACATTAAGAAGCTCAAGAAACTTCAGCTAGGATAAATACAAAGAGACTTGTAACAGGACAGATTTATAAGCAAAATTGTGAAAGCCACACACAAGAGAATATTGAGAGCAGCAAGAGAAAAGTGATGTGTCTGTCATCTATAAACATGCTTCTATGAAATTACTAGTGGATTTATCAACAGACAGCTTGCATGGCAGAAAAGAGTTCAGTGATATAGTCAGTATGGTAAAAAATCAAAAGCTTCAAGCAGAAATACCAATACTGCCCTTTAAATGAAGAAAAAATAAAGACTTATCAAGAACTAGATGCTGAAAAAGTTTATCACCACTAGACCTGACCCACAAGAAATGCCAAAGGAAGCCCCTTTCATAGAAAAGAGAAAGATGCTAGAAAACGCCACAAAATCTTATGAAAATAAATAAATCCCTGGGAATGATATGTAAGTACACCTAAGTGAATTTCTGTAGGATTAAAATGATGGTGCAGAAAATACTTTTAATCATGCTCTAAAATTTGAAGACAAAAACAAAAAAATAATACTGAACCTCTGCTAATGAGTATACAATATAAGATATAATTGGTGATGTCAATAACAAAGTTGAGGGCAGATGTAATAAGAAAGAATTTTTATATGCAACTAAAGTTAAGTTGTTACCAGTTTAAAATATATTGTTGTAGCAGGGGAAAAAATGGCAGACTAGAGGCAGCCTGCCAGCTTGCTGCTACCAATGAAAGAAGTGAAAGGTACAGGCAGCTGCCTACATATGGATGGCTCACCCAGGAAGTATCATAGTGAATTCAGAGAGAAGCAACATGGGATATTGAGTGTGGAAAAAAAGGTGACAGGTTAATACATATACAAAGATTAGAGAACACGAGGAGAAAAATAGGAGAATAGAGTGTGGGAGCACGTGCTCGCCTTGCTGGTACAGTGTGGACTGAACTGCCAGATGACACCCACCACCCCCACAGACCTCCTACCTGTTCAGACAGGGACATGCCTGGAGTCTGTACAGAGCCCTTGCACTAGATAACAGACACTGTGGAAATCAGGCAAGAGCTAAGGAAATCCTGAACTCTTGGGTGCACCATGCTGGGGCTACACTGGGCTAGGGAGACACTGCACTGATTTGTGGCTTTCCTCAGCCAGACCCTGGAAATTATTGCCAGCCACTTTACCCCTAGAGCACAACAGGACCGGGGCACAGGAATTGACTGTAGAGTAGCACATACTGATATGAGAGGCTCTGGGTGACTGTTTCTGCAGGTTCTGGGTGGGGTGTGCAGAATTGTGACCTCTGCATGTCTTACATGGCATCTGTGGGAATCTTGGGGCTAAGAAGCAGCCTGCAGTCTGCTTAGCCCTGAAACTGTACTCCAGGCCCCAACCACCTCCTGCCTGCCTGGCCCTGACCCTGCCCTCTAGGTTGGGTCATCCTGTCATCTGCATGGCCCCTGGCTTGCAACCCCTGGTCAAAGGCTTATTTTCTGTCTCCACACCAGTCTCAGCTTGAAGGCTCTCATGCCAGGGTGCAACAGGTTCCACCATGAGAGGCCTCAGGTGACCATTTCAGCAGGTCCTTTGTGGGGTGAGGAGAGCTGTGACCCCTGTATGTCTGACCTGGCATCTGTGGGACCTTAATGCCTAAGAAGCAGACTGCAGCCTGCTCCACTGTGAACCTGCCCTTCAGGCCCCAGCCACCTCCTTCCTCCCTGGCCCTGACCCTGCCCTCCAGGTCAACTCAGTGCACCATCTGCATGACCCCTGGCTTGGATCCCCTGATCAGAGGCTTTGCTTCTGGCTCCACCATGGTCCCTGCTTGGAGGCTCTAATGCCAGGGCAGAGTAGGCTCCAACCTGAGAGGTTCTGGCTGGCTGCTTCAGCAGCCAGCAGCCTGCTCTGGTTGAGCAGAGTGTGAAAAGCTCTTTGGTCCCTTGGCCACTGGACCCAATCTCAGCCTGCCTGACTTGGCATTCATGGGCCCCCAGAGACTGTGGAGCAGCATGCTGCTGCTTGTTTGGCCAAGACTCCACCCTTCTGCCCCAACTGCCTGGAGTCTGCATGGTCCTGACCCTGCTCCTCCAGGATGGATCAACCTACCATTTGCACAGCCCCACTTTTAGGAAAAAGGCCTTGTGCAGAGCTTCTGCTCACAGCTCCTTCCTACTCATAGCTTGAAGGCTGTCACGCTAGAGCCTGAGGCTCTACCCCTTAATCTCCAGAAATCTCACAAAGCCCGAGACACCATTCCAAAGTTTCCAGCACTGCATCTAGACCCCAAAACCCTACCCTAGAGCCTTCACCACAAAACCAGAGCTGGAAGAGATACTCCAAAGTCCAACGCCTGATCAGGGACCCCCCAGCCTAAAGCTGCCAGCACACTGTGACCTGCTTTGAGCAATTTTCCACAACCCAGGAACCCACAACAACCTTATCCAGCTGCTCCAGTTACCTCTGTGGCAAGACCCTGGGTAGAGCAATCCCCACAACACCAGCCTCTGTGGAGAGAGTCTCATCCAGCTCCCAACTTGAACATTCTAAAACTATCTGGAGAGTTTACAGCAAGGAACAGAAGTCCTGAAAACTCATTACCCTGGAACTCAGAAAAAAGGGTTCAGATGAGAAGAAACCAGCAAAAGAACCCAGGCAACATGAAAACTCAAAACAGATCAACATCCCCAAGAGATTACAATGGAGTTATAGCAGTGAACTCCAACTACAAGGAGATTGCTGAAATGACAGAAATGGATTCCAGAATATGGATGGCAAGCTGGGCATGGTGGCTCATGCCTGTAATCCTAGCACTCTGGGAGGCCAAGGTGGGAGGATTGCTTGAGGTCAGGAGTTCAAGACCAGCCTGAGTAAGAGCGAGACCCTGTCTCTACTAAAAATAGAAAAAAAAAATCAGCCAGTCAACTAAAAATAGAAACAAAAAAAATTAGCCAGGCGTGGTGGCTCGCACCTGTAGTCCCAGCAACTGGGGGAGGTTGAGGCGGGAAGATCACTTGAGCCCAGGAGTTTGAGGTTGCTGCGAGCTAGGCGGATGCTATGGCACTCACTCTAGCCCGGGCAACAAAACGAGACTCTGTCTCAAAAAAAAAAAAGAAAAGAAAGAAAGAAAAGAATATGGATGGCAAATAAGATGAATGAAATTGAAGAGAAAACTGAAAACCAACAAAAAGAAGCCCAAAAAATATTTCAGAAAATTAATGAAAAAGTCAAAGAGGCTGACAGACTTAGGAAGGATATAATAAAACTTAAAGAAATGAAAGGATTTCAGGGATTTTCAAACTGCAGCAGAAAATTTCAGCAACAGATTAAACCAAGGAGAAGAAAAAATCTCAGAGCTTGAAGACAAGGCTTTGGAGCTAAACCAATCATTTAAAGAGGCAAAGAAGAAAAGAATGAGGCAGAACAATCACTTAGAGAGACATGGGACTACGTGAAGCAAACAAACAAACAAACAAATTATAGATATCACTGAAGGAGAAGAAAGTGCTAAAAGCATAAAAAACCTATTTGAGGGAATTATTGTGGAAAAATTCCCCAGGATTGCCAGAAATCCAGACATCCAGATACAAGATGGCCATTGAACACTGGAAAGATTCATAGCAAATAGAACATCTCCAAGACACACAGTATTCAACCTGGCCAAAGTCAAAGTGAAAGAAAAAAGTCTATAAGCAGCTAGATGTAAGCAACAACTGACCTACAAGGAAAAACCCATCAGGATAACAACAGACTTCTCAGCAGAAACCTTACAAGCCAGAAGGGAATGGACCCCCATCTTCAATCTTCTTAAACAAAACAACTGCCAGCCTAGAATTCTGTATCCTGTGAAACTAAGGTTGATATTTGATGGAGAAATTAACTCTTTTCTAGACAACCAAACACTGAGAGAATCTGCCAAGTCCAGACTTGCCCTGCAAGAAGTACACAGACCTGTAATATACATAGATCAGAAAAACAGATAACCACCAGTGTAAAAAACCCCAAAAGCTAAAGGTCAGAGCCTGGTCACCACCATGGTTCAAGAGGTAAAACAGAGCAATAAAGTTCTACTCAACAGGATGAACAGAAATTCACTACACTTACCAATTCCTTCAATAAACGTGAACGGCTTGAACTCCCCACTTAAGAGACATAGGCTGGCTGAGTAGATAACAACATATGAGCCAAGTATCTGCTGTCTCCAGGAAACAACACATCTAACCCACAAGGATTCATTCAGACTCAAGGTGAGGGAATAGAAAACAATATTCCAGGCAAATGGAAACCAAAATAAAGCTGGCGTAACAGTTCTCATATCACATAACATAGTCTTACAATCAATGAAAGTAATGAAAGACAAAGATGATCATTATATAATGGTAAAGGGAACAAAATTGAACAAGAACACAGAACAATTTTAAATATTTACACAGCTAACACAGGAGGGCCCAGATTCATAAAGAAAATTTTACTTGATCTAAACAAAATTAAACAGCAGCACTGTAATAGCCGGGATTTCAACACCCTTGTGACAGAACAGGACAGATCTTCCAAACAGAAAATAAACAAAGAAACAATGGACTTAAACAGAACTCTGTAACAAATGGGCCTGACATTTACAGAACATTCTACTCCAAACCACTGACTATACATTTTGCTCATCAGCTCATGGAATAGTGCTGGAAGTCCTAGCCAGAGCAATCAGACAAGAGAAGGAAATCAAAGGTATCCAAAGGAGGGCAGAGGAGGTCAAGTTATTACTCTTTGCTGATGATATAATCTTATATCTAGAAAACCCCAAAGATTCTGCCATGAGAATAATGGAACTGATAAATAAATTCAGGAAGTCTCAAGTTACAAAATCAATGTACACAAATCAGTAGCATTCATATACACCACCAACAGTCAAGCTGAGAACCAAATCGAAGACTCACTACCTTTCACAACAGCAACAAAGAAAATAAAATACCTAGGAATATATTTAACTAAGGAGGTGAAGGACCTCTACAGGTAGAACTATGAAACACTGAGGAAGAAAATAGTAGAGGACGTAAACAGATGGAAAATCATACCATGCTCATGCGTTGGCAGAATCAGTATTGTTAAAATGTCTATACTACCCAAAGTGATCTACAGATTCAGTGAAATCCCTATTAAAATATAAACATCATTTTTTGCCTTTCTAGAAAAAAAATAAGTCTATGCTTCATATTGAACCACAGAAAACCCTGCATCGCCAAAGCAAACTTAAGCAAAACAAACATATAAGGAGGCATCAATTTATCAGACTTCAAGCTATTCTACAAGGCTACAGTAACCAAAACAGCATGGTACTGGCACAAGAACAAAGACATAGACTAACAGAGAACCCAGATATAGAACCATCCACATATTGCCACCTGTTCTTTGACAAAGCAGAAAATAACATTAAATAGGGAGAAGAATTTATATTCAATAAACGGTGCTGAGAAAATTGGATAGCCACATGTAAAAGACTGAAACAGGATCCACACCTCTCACAAAAATCAACTCATGATGGATAACAGACTTAAACCTAAGGCATGAAACCATAAGAATTCTAGAAGAAAATTTTGGAAGAACTCTTATAGACATCAGCCTAGGCAAAGAATTTATGTCAAAGACTCCAAAAGCAATCACAGCAACAACAAAAATAAATAAATGGGACCTGATCAAATTGAAAAGCTTCTGCACAGCCAAGGAAACCATCTCAAGAGTAAATAGACAACCTACAGAATGAAAGAAAATATTAGCATGCAACACATCCAATAAAGGGCTGATAACTAGAATCTATAAAGAACTCAGAAAAATCAGCAAGAAAAAAATCAAACAATTCCATTAAAAGTGGGCAAAGGATATGAACAGAAACTTTTCAAAAGAAAACAAACTAATGGCCAAGAAACATATGAAAAAATGCTCAATCTCTCTAATCATCAGGGAAATGGAAATCAAAACCACAATGAGCTATCACTTAACTCCAGTGAGAATGGCTTTTATCAAAAAGTCCCAAAACAACAAATGTTGGCATGGATGGGGAGAAATAGGAACACTCATACACTGCTGGTGGCACTGCAAACTAGTATAACTTCTATAGAACGTAGTATGTAGAGACCTCAAAGAACTAAAAGTAGAACTAGCATTTGATTCAGCAATTCCACTACTGGGTATCTACCCAGAGAAAAAAGACATTCCATAAAAATGACAACTGCACTCGAATGTTTATTACAGCACAATTCATAGTTGCAAAGATGTGGAAACAAGCCAGTGCCCATCAATACATGAGTGGATTAATAAAAGGTGGTATATACATACACCATGGAGTACTACTCAAGCATAAAAGAAATGGTGAACTAATACCTTTTGTATTTTTGTTGGATGGAGCTTGAGCCCTTTTTTTTTAAGTGAAGTATCGCAAGAATGGAAAAACAAACACCACATGTACTTACCATTAAATCGATACTAATTGATCAACACTTATGTACACATATGGAAATAACATCCATTGGGGACCAGGCAGGTGAGAGGGGAGAGAGGATGAGTAAATTCACACCTTATGGGTTTGGTGCACACTGTCTGGGGGATGGGCATGCTTGTATCTTTGGCATGGGTGGTACAAAGGCAATTTGTGTGATTATAGCATTTGTACCTCTGTAATATTCTGAAATAATAAAATAAAATAAAACATATCATTTTAACTGTAAGAAGTTTTGTGTAATTGCCATGGCAACCACAATAAAAACACCTATAGAGATACACTCAAATAATATGAAAGGATTCAAAGCCTGTAACTGCAAAGATCAATGAGACACAAAGGGAGACAAAAAGAGAGGAAAAGAGGTACATGGCAATAGAAAGTCCTTCCCTTTCAGAAAATTATGTACTTATTCAGGGACTAAACTTCACAATCAAATATTATAAAGGCAGAAATTTAAAAAATAAAAAAACAATATTCTACTATATACTCTCTACAAGAGACTCATCTTAGATCAAAGAATAAAAATGGACTAAAAGTGACAGAACAAAAAAAATTATTACATGCAAATATTGAGGTCACAGGCACAATATATTTTGAGGCAAAACTTGTCCTATTTTATAAAATATACTTTAAGTCAGAACTGTCACAAAAGACACAGAGGGATATTAAATAATAATAAAAGGGTTCATTTACTTGGAAACTATGATTATTTTTACATTTTCACATATATAATATATGTTATATATGCATATGTGTGTACAGGGTGTGTGTGTGTGCATGTGTGTGTGTAAAATCAGGATTGACAAATATATAAAGCAAACATTGACAGAATTGAAATAAGAAATACACAGCAATATAATAATGGTAGGATACTTCAATACCTTTTGGTAATGAATAATGATGAAAGACATAACATTAATAAGGGAATCAACAACTTGAAAGCATTATAAAACAATTATACCTAATGGTCATAGAGAAAATACTCCACACAACAATAGCAGAATATACAATCTTCTCAATAGCTCATAAAACATTCTCCCAGATAGAACACCTATTATCCCAGAAAACAATCCTTTACAAATTTTTAAAATTTAAAATTGTACAAACTATTATTTATAACAAAAATGCGATGAAACTAGAAATTACAGAAGAAAAATCAGAAAACCCACAAGTAAGTGGAAATTACACTCTTGAGAATGGTCTTGTTCAAGGGTTGGAAGACTTACTATTGTGAAAGATGTCCATACTGACCAAAATGATCTACAAATTCAAAGCAATCTCTTTAAAATTATTAATGTCATATTATGCAAATAAAGAGAAAGCAATTAAAAAATTATTATATAGAATGCCAAAGTACCATGAAGAGCTGACCAGTCTTGAAAAAAGAAACAATGTTGGAGGCATTACAATTTCTGATCTTAAGACATGTTACAAGGTACACTAATCAAAGCAGTTTGCTACTGGCATAAAGGCAGACAACTAGACAAATTAGACAAAATGTAGGACAGACATAAATCCCTCGCATATATGGTAAAACAGAGTTATTTGCACATCCATACTTATTTCAGCATCATTCACAAAAACCCTAGGTGAAAAGAACCCAAACTTGCCTCACAAAATGAAGAGATAAATATAATTTGGGATATAAAATAATGGAGGAGTATTACTCAGCTTTTAAAAGGCAGGAAATCTTCTAACATCTACAATAAAGATAAATCTTGATATTATAATAAATAATATAAGTCAGTTCCTCCCAAAAAACATACTTCATGAACCCACTTATATAAAATATTTGAAGTAGTTACATTTTCAGTAACAAGAGAAAAACAGAATAGGGTTTGTAAAGGACTAGACAATAAGGAAAAGAGGTACTTTTTTCATGTATATTGAGTTTTAGCTTTGCAAGGTAAAAACATTATAGAGATATATACTACATAACAGTGTTAATATACTTAACATGGCTAAACTATAATTAAAATATTTAACATTGTAAATTTCATGTTTTTTACAATAAACAATACCAAAAATAGAGTATTAAAGCTTTTCAAAATTTATCTTCAAATCACACAAATGTTTCACACAAAGATAATATATATTCCCCAATAAGTACAAGTTGAAATTAAGACAATTTCATGACTATTTAACTAGACAAGATAGAATAACCATTGACCACCAATCAAAAAAAATGTACTATACATAAACAAAATAGGACTAATATTTATACAGGCAAGCAAACACAAAGAAAATTATATTGGCAATAGATAACAGGCTGATTTATATTTGATTTTTGCTTTACACTGTCTTAAGGTATACAGAGTTGAATATTGTCATGTAAAACTATATTATATAGGTAAAACTAAAAACTTAGTTAACTGACGTGAGATGGCCTACTTCAGAAAATGAAGCAGAGGCTGGGCGTGGTGGTTCAGACCTGTAATCTTCGCACTCTGGGAAGCCGAGGTGGGAGCATTGCTTGAGGTCAGGAGTTCGAGAACAGCCTGAGCAAGAGTGAGACCGTCTCTACTAACAATAAAAAAAATTAGCTAGGCAACTGAAAAATAGAAAATACTAGCCAGGCATGGTGATACGTGCCTGTAATCCCAGCTACTTGGGAGGCTGAGGCAGGAGGATCACTTGAGCCCAGGAGTTTGAGGTTGCTGTGAGACAGGCTGACACCACAGTACTCTAGCCCAGGTGACAGAGTGAGACTCTGTCTCAAAAAAAAAGAAATAAATAAATAAAGCAGAACTATAAAATTACACAAAAGAATTAAAAGAAACTTTAACCCATAGAATTCTGAATAAACATAGTGTATTACTGAAAAAGAATTCTAGATAACTATAATTTTCAAAGATGACTGGGCATCCATGAAGAGCACAGATTTTGAATCATTAGCACATAGGGCAATAATATTTTGCAAAAACACATCATAATCATTCATAAAAAGCTTTGATAAGAAAATATTAAATGTTAGGCATTTAAATGATACTAGCAAAACTTCTTTTTCACGTTATTAATATATTGGTGCTCTTCTTACACAAAAGAGAACGGGTGCAATCCAGTTTTCAGAAACAAAGTCTTACATTTCTAAATATTAGAACAACATGGATATTGTAAAATATGCTATGAAAGTGATATATAAAATGAACAATTAGGAATAAATTTTATTATCATTCAGATAAAGGCTGATTCTAGTGGATGGAAATGCTAATAACTATTTGCATGCAATAAACTGAAACATACAAACCAATCATTTTAATAAATGAGGGGTACATACTAATTATCTAATTCAGTTTTATATAACATATAAAATCAAACATGTTATTTCAGAACTTTTGAAAGTTCTCTATTAAGACATGATCAGTATAAAATGATATAATTTGTCACAATAACAAAATGGGGGATGTAAAGAGGCCTGTTTTTTTAATTTAATTGAAGTTAATTTGTTTTGAGACTGAACTGTAGTGGTATAACTTTAAGATGTCTTTTTATGCTCTATTTTTAAAGGTGTTCAGAAAGAAAATATCTACAGGAGTTATTTAAAAAATGAGAGAAGAATCAAAGCAAGTAATTACAAAATCAATAAATCAAAAATGAAGGCAGCCCATCTCTACTAAAAATATAAAGAAATTAGCCAGGCAATTAAAAATAGAAAAAATTAGTTAGACGTGATGGCACATGCCTACAGTCCAAGCTACTCGGGATGCTGAGGCAGGAAGACTGCTTGAGCCCAGGAGTTTGAGGTTGCTGTGAGCTAGGCTGACACCATGGCCCTCTAGCCCAGGCAACAGAGTGAGACTCTGTCTCAGAAAAAAAAAAAAAAGAGAGAGAGAGAGAGACAATATACTTCCTGATTTCAAAACATCAAAGCTACAAACATAAAATGTGATACTGACACAAAGACAGATAAAGGGATTAAGGAAAATAATAGAGAGCCCAGAAATATATCCTTCTCTGTATGATCAAATGATCACCCACAGGGTAGCCATAACCACACAATGCGAAAAGCAGAGTATCTACAACAGGTAATGTAAAAATTGGATATCTACATAAAAAAAATTGAAGTTGGACCAATTCCTTGCACCACATACAAAATATTTTAAATGGATTAAATACATACAAGAAATATCACTAATAAAACTCTTAGAATAATATGTAGAAAAAAAGATCATGACATTAGCACTTTCAGTGTTTTCTTGGATATGACATCAAATGCTAAATCAGCAAAGAACAGTGAAACTACATCAAATTTCAGAATTTCTGTACATCAAAGGAAGCATTTAGTGGAGTGAACATACCGCCTAAAAAAGCAGTAAAAATATTTTTAACTCATATATACGACAGGAGTTAATAGTCAGAATATATAAATTCAACAAAAACTTAATAACTTGATTAAAAAATGGGCACAGGATTAAACTAATATTTTTTAAAGATGATATACAAATGGCCAACAAGCATTTGAAAGAATATTCAAAATTACTAATTTTTAGAAAAATGCAAAGCAAAATCACAATGAAATATCACCTCACATTCAAAATGGACAATATTAAAAAAAAAGTTAGTCAAAGATGTAGAGAAATTGGAACCCATTTGAAATATTGGTGGGGGACAATGATGCAGACACTATAAAAAATATATTAGGGTTCCTCAAAAAATTAAAAATAAAAATTAGTGTATGATCCAGCAATCTGACTTCTGGGTATCTATCCAAAGTATGCAATGCAGAACCTGGAAGAGATATGTGTGCACTCATGTTCATTGCAGCATTATTCACAAACAGGAGGTATAAGCATACCAGATGCTCCCCAACTGATGAACACATTAAAAAATATGATATATACAGACAATGGACTATTATTCAACCTTAAATAAGAAAATCTTAGGCCAGGTGTGGTGGCTTGTGCCTATAATTGTAGCACTTTGGGAGGCCAAGACAGAATTGCTTGAGGCCAGGAGTTCAAGACCAGCCTGAGCAACATAGCAAGACCCTGTCTTTACAAAAAAAAAAAACAAAACAGAAAAATTAGCTAGGCATAGTGGTGTGTACTGTAGTCTCAGCTATTCAGGAGGCTGAAGCCAGAGGATCACCTGAGCTCAGGTGTTTGAGATTGTAGTGAGCTATGATGACACCACTCTATTCCAGGCAGTCGAGTGAGAACCTGTCTCCTGTCTCAAATAAAAAAGAAAAAAA
>CM052445.1:64893665-64912062 GCA_028533085.1 Varecia variegata | reverse complement strand
CTTTACAAAAAAAAAAAACAAAACAGAAAAATTAGCTAGGCATAGTGGTGTGTACTGTAGTCTCAGCTATTCAGGAGGCTGAAGCCAGAGGATCACCTGAGCTCAGGTGTTTGAGATTGTAGTGAGCTATGATGACACCACTCTATTCCAGGCAGTCGAGTGAGAACCTGTCTCCTGTCTCAAATAAAAAAGAAAAAAAAAAAGGAAAGAAAAAGAAAACGAAAAATCTTGCCACATTCTATGATAAAGAGAAACACTGAGACTATTATGCTAACTGAAATAAATGGTAGATAGTGTATGATTACACTTAATATGATGTATCTTAAGTAGTCAAATTCCTAGAAACAAAAAATAAAATGGAGTTTGTCAAGGGCTGGAGAGGGTAAAATGAACAGTTGTTAATTAATAGGTATTGAGTTTTAGTTTTGCAAGATATAAAAGTTCTAGAGGTCTTGTACATAACAATGTAAATATACTTACTACTCCTGAAATGTACACTTAAAAAGATTTAAGATGGTAAATTTTATATTATGTGTTTTCACAATGAAATTATTTTAAAAGAATAACTAAAATAGTCACAAAGCTTTTCAAAAATTACCTGCAAATCACAGAAGTGTTTCCCTCTCACAAAGATAATACAGATGCATCAATAAATACATGGTAAATTTAAGACTATTTCCATGACTACTCAGCTAGACAGGACAAAATAATAATTGAAAAAGACCTCGGAAAAGAAATATACAAGATAAACCATAAACAAACTTAGGGTGATATTTACAGAGACAAACACACAGACATATATACAATTTTTAATATACATATGGATGCTTCATATTTTAATTAAATCACACATGGACTCCAAGTGCATATAGAGTTGCAATTTTATTCAAAATTATAATACACAGGTGAAACCAAACACAAACTGATGTCAAGGAACATACTTTAAAAAAGAAACACAGGAATATGAAATTGCAAAACAAGAATAAGAGAAATGTTTAGACATAAAATCCTGTACGTAACATTGCTGTACCATTAAATTTTTTTCTAGATAACGACAATGTTCAACTGCAACTGAACCCACAGAGAGCAGGTATGTTGAATCATTAGTATGCAGTGTATGGCAGTAAAATTTCAGAGAAAATGTACTACAATCATTAATATCATAAAAAGCTCTAATCAAAATATTTTAATAAGCATTTTAAAACCATGAAAAACAACTTTTATATTATTAATAATAGCATAGTATTTATTAATGCTATTCTTACAAAAACTGAAAAGGCAGTAATTCAGCCTTTGGAAGCAAAAAAAGTTATATTTCAAAATATAGTAAAAATATAACTTTTGTAAAATATTATGAGTCACTGCTATGTAAAATAAACATTTGCTAAAAATTATAATTTAGATATAGGTTGAGGAAAGTGGATGACAATTTTAACTGATTCCTTTTTGCCTGCAGTAAACTTAAACTTTCAAGTGAATCTTTTAATAAATATGGCATGCCTACTAATTATCTAATTTACTTCTTTCATAATGTGAAATTATACCATATTATTCTGAATATTTGAATCTAAAATTACAGAAAATTTAATATAGAACAAAATGGAAAGTAAAAACATAAAGTAAAATCAGCAAGATGGCAGAATAGAAAGTCCTTTGCTTGTTTACCTCCCCACACACAGCAACAAACATTTTGCATCCATCCATGGAAAAAAGTCCAGCACAGTGGCTCACACTGGTAATCTCAGCTACTAAGGAGCTGAGGTGAAAAGATCACTTCAGTTCAGCAGTTTGAGACCATTAACAACTGTTGGGTGATATAATTAACAACTGTTAATTAACAACTGTTGGGTGATATAATGAGACCTCATCTTTAAAAAGTGCTTTTATGAGAGCTTTGGGATCCAAGGAAAAGGTTGTAAAGCCCTGGTAAACCCCTATAAAAAGAAGGGTTATTGAAAGCAGACAGGCCCTAATTCAGGTGGCAAACTTGGAGACCCCTGGTCTTGGCTACAGATCAGGAAATGATCCTATTGACTTGGTCCCACTAAGAAATCTAAAGTGACTATGTAGGCATCTCCAGCTTCTCCCAGTCATGATCTGGGAGTGGTCACCTTTAAAGAGATCTAGGGAGAGATACCCATTTGTGGTCATGGAGACAAGCATGCAGAATTTGGTACTCACTGAGGTCTCTGAGGCAGTTCTGTGACTCAGTTCCAGCCCTCTTAGCCACGGTCATTGGCCAATCCTGCCCACCTAAGTACCCACAGAATAAGCTGGGGAAAACCCCCAACATACTCAGTGGGAGCCACACTCATCCATACACATAATATCAGGACCACCTTATGCAGACCCAACTGCAAGTGCCTGCCCGACAGGTCCAAGTCATGAAGGCAGTCCAGTCTGCCCATGAATAAGACAGAATTCACAACTACCCCAGCCCTTGGCAACAAGCCTACACTAAAGGCAGACCTCACTGCATACCCAACAGCAGACTTATGACCCAGCTAGAACCCCTCTTATCTGCAAACCCAGAGGAGATCACATCAGCCTGGGTACCCAAGAAGGGAAGATCTTTACCTGCTGGAACTGGTTTATAAAAACTAAAAGAGGTATTTGCTCCTTCAAAAGCACAGACACCAATGCAAGATTATATTATGCCCATTTTCAATGCTTCTATTTTAACATAGTATTGAAAATCATAGGCAGAACTATTAGGCAAGAAAATGAAAACAGGTTGTCCAAATAGAAAAGAAAGAAGTAAAATTGTCACTGTAGTATATGACCTGATTTTATATAGAGAAAACCATAAATAGCACACCAAAAAACTGTTTAAACTAAAATACACAATCAGTAAATAAGTAGAACATTAAATTATCATACAAATGTTGGTGAACCCATATATTAACAAGCTAATAAAAGAGAAAGAAAACAATCTCTTGCACAATATCAAAATATTAATTTTTTAGCAATAAATTTAACCAGGGTAAAAAATCTTTACATTGAAAAATATAAGATACTGATGAGAGAAATCGAAGACGACACAAATAAATGTAAAAATATCCCATGTTTATGGACTGGAAGAATAAACACTGTTAAAGTGTCATAAAACCCAAAGTGATTTACAGATTCAGTGAACTCCCTATCAAAATTCCGATGGCATTTTTCACAAAAATTGAAAAAAACCCACAATCTGAAAATTTTTATGGAACTACAATAGATTTTGAATAGACAAAGTAATCTTGAGGAAAAGCAATGCTGTAAGCATCCTAGTTTCTCATTTCAAACTATATTCCAAAACTATAGTAATAAAAACAGAATGGTATATATATTAAAAATGACATAACAACCAATGAAACAGAATAGAGAGCCCAGAGATCAACCCATGCTTACAAGGTCAACTAATCTTTGCCAGAGACAAGAATACACAATACAGAAAGTATAGTCTCTTCAATAATTGGTGCTAGGAAAACTGGATATCCATGAGCAAAAGAATAAAATTAGACCATTTTCTTACACCTAAATTAACTCACAATAAAATAAAGATTTGTGTAAGACATGAATCTTTAAAAATCTTAAAAGAAAACATACAAAAACACAGGATCCGGAGCTGGTGTTGATAACAGCGGAATCCCCCGTCTACCTCTCCCCTTGGTCCCCGACTAGCGCTACTGATCACCAAGTAGCCATAAAATATTATAATAAACCCTCAGCACTTGCTCAGTAATTTTTTGTAAAGTCTCAAGTAAAAGGGACATAAACAAAAGATTCTTTTTTGTGAAGGACTCCAAAAATAAAATTCTCTAGGGATTTAAAAAAAAAGAAAGAAAGAAAATGCCAGTCGATATAATGGAGAAAAATTCCTCGTCCCCGGTGGCTGCTACCCCAGCCAGTGTCAACAAGACACCGGATAAACCAAAGACAGCATCTGAGTACAGGAAGTCATCAAAGCCTATCATGGAGAAGACGAAGAGCAAGAATAAATGAAAAGTCTGAGCCGGCTGAAAACAATGATTTTGGATGCTCTTAGGAAAGACAGCTGGCGGCATTCCAAGCTGGAGAAGGCAGCGAAGCACCTCCAGAACCTGCAGCGGGCGCAGATAAGGCCGCACTGAGCACGGACCCGAGCGTGCTGGGGAAGTACTACGCCGGCTTCAGCGAGTGCAGGAATGAGGTGACCCGCTTCCTGTCCACGTGAGAGGACGTTAACACCAAGGTGCGCACCCGGCTGCTCCGCTGCTCGGACACCTGGCCAACTGCATGACCCGATCAACGCCACGACCTACCCCGGGCAGCCGCACGCCGCCTTGCAGGCGCCGCCGCCGCCGCAGCCCGGACCTGGCGGCCCCCAGCACGTGCCATTCGCTCTGCTCGCGCCCAACCCCGGGGACGCGGCGCCCCCTGCCGGCGGCGCCCCCTGCAAGCTGGGCAGCCAGGCTGGAGAGGGCTTCCAGGTGGTACCAGCTCCTGCCGGCCAGTTTCCCTTCCTCATCCCCAACACGGCCTTAGCGCACAGCGGCCTTGTCATCCCCGTGTACACAAGCAAAAGTGGGACCTCCGTGGGCCCCAACGCAGTGTCGCCTTCCAGCGGCCCCTTGCTCACGGCGGACTCCTTGTGGAGGCCCTGGCGGAACTGAGAGGTTCAGGGCCCCACCCCCCCTTAAATTCCCCAACCCATCTCTCTTCCCTCCGGACAGTAAACAGGAACCTGGATACTGGGGCAGAAGATGACTTTTGTGATTAAGTGGTTACTTTGGTTTTTTTTTTTTTTATTTCTAAAAAGTTACTTTTTTAGGCTAGGCGCGGTGGCTCACGCCTGTAATCCTAGCACTTGGGAGGCCGAGGCGGGTGGATTGTTTGAGCTCAGGAGTTCGAGACCAGCCTGAGCAAGAGCGAGACCCTGTCTCTACTAAAAATAGAAAGAAATGATCTGGCCAACTAAATATATATATATAGAAAAAATTAGCCGGGCATGGTGGCACATGCCTGTAGTCCCAGCTACTCGGGAGGCTGAGGCAGTAGGATCGCTTAAGCCCAGGAGTGTGAGGTTGCTGTGAGCCAGGCTGACGCCAGGGCACTCACTCTAGCCCGGGCAACAAAAGCGAGACTCTGTCTCAAAAAAAAAAAAAAAAAAAAAAAAAAGTTACTTTTTTGTAGAGAGCTGTTATCAAGTGACTGACCATGCACTATATTTGTATATATTTTATATGCTCATATTGGATTGCGCCTTTGTATTATAAAAGTTCAGATGACATTTTCTTTTTACACGAGATTTCTTTTTTATGTGATGCCAAAGATGTTTGAAAATGGTCTTAAAATATCTTCCTTTTGAAAAAGTTTATTTGAGAAAATATAATAAAAGGAAAATGTGCAAAAAAAATATGAAAAACCTTCTTGATATTGATGTTGGTAATGGATTTTTTAAATACAACACCAAAAGTATGAAAACAAAAGCAAACATAAACAAATTGGGGGGTGGGCGCGGTGGCTCACGCCTGTAATCCTAGTACTCTGGGAGGCCGAGGCGGGAGGATCGCTCGAGGTCAGGAGTTCGAGACCAGCCTGAGCAAGAGCGAGACCCCGTCTCTACTAAAAATAGAAATTATCTGGCCAACTAAAAATATATATAGAAAAAAATTAGCCGGGCATGGTGGCGCATGCCTGTAGTCCCAGCTACTCGGGAGGCTGAGGCAGGAGGATTGCTTGACTCCAGGAGTTTGAGGTTGCTGTGAGCTAGGCTGACACCACGGCACTCTAGCCCAGGCTACAGAGTGGGACTCTGTCTCAGATAAAAAAAAAAAAAAAAAAAAAAAAACCAAACTGGACTACATCAAATTAAAAAGCTTTTATACAGCAAAAAAAAAAAAAAAAAAAAACCAATGAAATAAGATAATTATAGGATGGGAGGAAACATTGCAAACCGTGTCTGATAAGAGGTTAATATACAAATTTTATATGAAACATATAAATCAAAGACAAAAACAATAATAATAATGAACATAATAACCAATTGAAAAATAGGCATAAGATTGAGTAGATTTTTTTCCCAATGAAGACAAACAAGTGGCCAAGTATATGAAAATGTGCTCAACATCACCAATTATTAGGGAATTACAAATCAAAATCATGATATCACTTCATTCATACCTGTTAGGATAGCTAATATCAAAAAGAAAAGATAACAAGTTTTGACAAGGATATGAAGAAAAAGAAATCCTATACCCTATTGGTGAGTTGTAAATTGGTAGCTTCATTATGAAAACAAGTATGGAGGATCTCTAAAAGTTAAAATAAATAGAACTACCATACAATTCAGCAATCCCACTTCTGTATATATAACCAAAGGAAATAAAACTAGTATCTCAAATAAATATATGCACTACCATGTTCATTGCAGCATTATTCATAATTGGCAAGAAATGAAAACAACCTAAATGTGTGTGAACGCTGAATAAACAAAAAAAATGGTATATACAGATAGTAGAATGTTAGTGAGTTATAAAAAATATTATTCAACCATGTCAACAAAATAAAGGGACCTGGAGGATATCATGCTAACTAAAATAAGGCAGGCATATAAAGACAAATACTGCATGATCTCACTTATGGGGGCAACTAAAAAGGTTGTAATCATTGAAAAAGAAAGTGCAAAAGTGGTTGCCAGTGCCTGAGGTGGGGAAAAATTGGGAGAAGTTACTCAAAGGGTATAAACTTTCAGTTATAAGATGAATAAGTTGTGTGGATCTAATGTATAACATTGTGACTATAGCTAATAATAATGTTTTGTATCTTAAAATTTGTTGAGAATAGACCTTAAGTGTTCTTACTATCAAAAAAAGTAACTGTGAAGTAATAAATATGTTCATTAACTTGATTGTATTAATCATTTCACAATGTATACACATATCAAATCATTACATTATATATAATAATTATATATACAACTTATTTGTGAAGAAAATCCATGTCACACACACATACACCACACACATTTATGTATGTGTGGATATATATGTACACACACACACACACACACACATATATATATGAATGATGCAGTCCCAGTAAGCTTCATACTAAACAAAATTACAAAATGATAGTTATTAAAAAATATTAATAAAGTAACAATTGGGAGTTTAATATATGCTCAGCAGTGTTCTAAGCTGCCCAATGACATAATAATATTAAGAAATGTAGGGAATAGACACATACAACTATATTACAGTTGAGGAATTTGGGCATATAGAGTTTAAATTATTAATCAGAGTTCACACACTAAAAACACTTTTGAAGTAAAATAACATTAGATTTTATTTATGGAGATACTTAATGTTCTGATAATATTACTAAGTATGAAATTTCTGTAGAGTCATATTTAATACTTCCATAGGATAAAAAGCCACAGAGCAGAAAACACACAACATCTGCTTGTGATGTTCCTGGGATTTCTGAACCAAATACCAGTATCACCACTACGCTCACATTTCAGATATGATGCAAAAAGGGAAATTAAAAAATGGTTTAATGTAGAATTCCTCAAAAATGCATAGATATTCCCACGTCATGAAAAGCAATGGAAGAGCAGTCAGATCCTGCAGACCCTTATAAACCATGAACAGGATGTTGGTTTTCACTATAACCTCAAAGGAAGAACACTGAAGGGGAAGTAAAGTCCTTAGATAACTTAAAAACCAAGGGATAGAGGCCAGGCATCGTGGCTCATGTCTGTAATCCTAGCAGTGTGGGAGGTGAGAGAATTGCTTGACCTCAGGCATTCAAGACCAGCCTGAGCAAGAGTAAGACCTCGTCTTTTACTAAAAATAGAAAAAATTAGCTGGGCATGGTGGCATGCACCTGTAGTCCCAGCTACTCAGGAGGCTAAGCCCAGGAGTTTGAGGTTGGCTACTAAGCTGATGCCATAGCACTCTAGCCCAGGCAACAGAGCAAGACTGTGTCTTAAAAAAACAAACAAACAAACATAAAAGAAAACAAACAAAAAAAAGGGGACAGAGATGCTCCTATGTGAGATCAATAGAAGAAAAACCCAGGCTTCTCAGAAATCATTTGTATTGGAGCAGAGCTTCCCAAACCACATTTTAAGGTGTGGCTTCCTCCTTGACCTTTTGATCTCTCACCTGTGTCATCTGCTTCATTCACTCCCACCTACCTGGGTGTTCTGCTACTTTGTCATGTCTCTTCACATTCCAGAGCTCTTTCCTTTGCTCCAGACAGGTGATCAGGTCTGGCTTAGAGACTGTAAGACCTGTTTTAATAAAAAGAACGTAACATGACTCTTGCTGAAATTCTGCAATTACCAACTCAGTACTGTGCTCAGTAGAAAAAAAAGAACATTATAGAAGACTTTAGATAATTAATTCCAAAGTACCATTTCCTGACAAACTTTAGAATATTTAGGAAGTACTTAAAATTTGTGCATCCTTAGCTCTATTACCCAGTACTAGTGAATCAAAAATTGATAGTGGGAATTGGGTTTTAAGTTGTGAACAATACTTTATGCCACTAAATTTCTGGGATTACCACTAATCTACAGTGAAGTATACAGATCAGCTCAAAAAAAGGTAAGATTAATATCAAGATAAATGTTGAAGATATTTTCTAGTCCAACAAATTCCCCAGTTTTCCCTGGAAATAAGGATCTGAAACTCATTCATATAAAGCAGAAACTCCCAGAAAACATTCTACAAAGGAAGCATATGAAAACCTTAGTGTGGAATAAAAATTGTGTATTGAAGTTACCCTCACCGAGGGAGACCAGGTTTCTGTAGTTCTCTAACATCACATCCCGATACAAATTCCACTGAGCAGGGTTAAGGCATGCCCACTCTTCTGGAGAAAATTCTATGGTCACATCCCTGAATGTCAACAGTTCCTGAAAGAAAAGCACAAATTTCCAAAGTGGCCAGCATGAAAAGTCATGTTGAATTAGAAGGTATCTTTCAAACTTTAATGTATACAACAATGAACTGGAGATATTTTTAAAATGCAGTTTTTGATTCCAGGTGAAATGAGAAAGTGAAGAATACAGGTTCTTATTCATATGAGTGACTAGAATTATTCAAAAAGACAATTTTTAACACTGAAATATTCTCTAATGTATTCTCTGAGGAAAGAAAATGACATATAAGATCCACAAAACTGATGTAGATACTTTAGTTGTCTCGATGATACAGTATAAAATTCAGGTTGCCAACACAGACATTTACATTTTTGAGTGCTATAATGTATGTACATCATGCAGGATAAGTTGTGTATATATTTCAGATGGAAAAGCCATGCCGAGTTAAAAGGTATCTTTCAAACTTTAATGTGTACAACAATGATCTGGAGCTCTTGTTAAAATGCAGATTTTGATTCAGGAGATCTGGGGTGAAGTCTGAATTTCTGAATTTCTAACAAGCTCACCAGTCATGTTAATGCTTCTGGCCCAAGGGGAATGGTTTTCAAACATCCAGTAAGTGGCAGAACCTGGATTTAACCTAGTTCATGTGACCAGGAAACAAAGATGAAGAGACTTCATTTTCCAAAGCTATATGCAAAGGGAATCTAAGAAGAAAAGGGAACTTCCACATTAAACGTGATGGTTTATGTACATCAATTGTTAAATCTTCGTGAGGTACCTATTAAAATACAGAGAAAAGGTAACTAAATCTACAGTGAAAAAAAATCTGTCAGAGAGAACCTTAACCAAGGGAAGAAAATTAACGTCAACTGTCATAGGACAAATTATTATCAGATGCCAACGCACAAAGACATCACTGCTGTGATATTGTTGGTCAAAGAAAAAAGGTAAATTATAACCTGAATCTCATCATGAAGAAATGTCAGTTTTATGCTAAGTTCAAGCTACAGATAACTTTCATGATCTATAATCTCTAACAGTGTATTTAAATAGTCTTTCTTTAGGATCCTAGAGAGCAAATCCCTTCTAATTATTCTCTTTCTCAGAACTTTCTGGGTTATTCTGGACAATTATTGTCTATTTTATTAATCTAGTTCTGAATAGAGCTGATGGAACATCCAGACAGAACCTAAACTGTACATGTTTCCCTTCTTCACTGATATCCTAGGGACTGAACTCACCTCCAAAATCTTGAGCATCCTAGAATCTGCTTCCAAAGTGTTCAAAACACACAAAGGGAATATTTTTTAATATTAAAGTTCATAAATATATGGTGAGAATTGCTCATGGCATAAATAAGCCTGGATGGAAAGAATGGAGAGAAGGCTCTTGTGTATAAGAAAAAAGAGGCCGGGTGCGGTGGCTCACGCCTGTAATCCTAGCACTCTGGGAGGCTGAGGCAGGTGGATCGCTCAAGGTCAGGAGTTCGAGACCAGCCTGAGCAAGAGCCAAGACCCCGTCTCTACTAAAAATAGAAAGAAATTATCTGGCCAACTAAAATATATATAGAAAAAATTAGCCAGGCATGGTGGCGCATGCCTGTAGTCCCAGCTACCTGGGAGGCTGAGGCAGTAGGATCGCTTAAGCCCAGGAGTGTGAGGTTGCTGTGAGCTAGGCTGACGCCACGGCACTCACTGTAGCCTGGGCAACAAAGCGAGACTCTGTCTCAAAAGAAAAAAAAAAAAGAAAAAAGAAAAAAGAATTTTTCAGAGCCTCTTGACTATCATTAAGAAAAAAAAAAAAAAAAAAAGTTGAAACAAACTCACTAGGTAGGAACACCAAAGGAGAGAAGTAAAGGTTTGCAGAGTCTAAACTCGTAACACTCCACTGGGAAAAGTGAACACAGCCCCTGACCTGGGACATAATTACTTGAGAAGCAGCCATTTCTTCCTCTTCCTCCTTCTCTGAAATTCCTCCTTAGGTAAAATGACCCGAACAAAACATACTGCATTTTGACAATATGCCTTTAAAGGTATCAGCACAGCCCCTTATACTGCGACCACCGCACACACAGGCAGAAGGACCTTGAAGTGCAAAAAAGTTTCACCTTCCCTGTCCTTTATCACAGGAGTCAGGAACTTATACATGGAGAGCAAAAGTCTGAGTTTCTTCCTTCCTGCCCTCAGGTGCCCTTCCCTGCCATAGTCACCAGCAATTTCTGCTACAGCAATGAGAATTTGGACCACACTGAGCTGCCCCTACAAAGTCCAAGCAGAGAAGGCCCTGTGATCTTCCAGGAACAAAGTCTGAACTCAAGTCTCACAAATATAGCTCAGAGCCCTTGTTCTTGACCCTAGCCACACCTTAGAATCACATGAGTCACTTAAAACCACACGGATGCTCCCACCCAGACCAACAGACAGATTCTCCACGGAGGGCACAGGTGATGGCGTTTCAAACTGGCCATGTAATTCCAGTGGAAAACCTAGACTGAGAATCTCTTAGAATGTGCACATAAAGCATTTGCTAATCTTGGTCCCACTCTAAGTAATGTGATTCTGCAGGTGTGGAAGGGGTCCATGAAATTGGCTCCTTTAAAAAGTCCTGTTAGTGTTGATGTTGCTCCCCCTACACCTGTCATCAGTAGCACTCAGAGAAAGCTGGCACGGCACACAGAAGGCCCTACGCCCAACACTCTTAACATGGCAAAAATACTGTTGGTCCAAAATGAAGACCACCAATTACCATCCTGAAACATGGCATTGCCTTTAAAGTTTACAGAGGCTGGAGAAGGCAGCAGCGTCTGAGTTAGTCCACATTTGGAAAACAACATGTGCACATGCATTAATGCTATGTTTACTGAGCATATGTGCTCAAATATGGTACAGTGCAGCGTGCTAGGAAACTCAGTTTATGAATTCACCCTCATAACACCCTGGGAGGTGAATACTAAATGTCCCATAATTCCCACGATTTAGATGAAGGGCCCACCCTATTTCTTCTTTTGTTTATCAATCACTGATTTTTAAAAGAAAATGTACAGAATACAAGCTGAATATAGACAGATGAGAGGGATACAGGAAGCAAGGGTGGAGTAAAGTTCAGAGAAATTTTTCATTGTTGTGTCTATATTTACTTTCTTGTAACTTGTAGAGCAACTACTAAATCTAAAGAAATGGAAAACAGATTGCTGGGTGGAATGTCTCCAGAAATACAGGCTTGAATAAAAAAAGAAAGAAATGAAGGCCCCAAAATAGTAGTCTCTTCCTCTCATTTATCTGCTTTTAGGCTTGGAGACATTGTGAGCACCAGCTGTGGAGAGACAGCAGGATCTCCTCTAAGTTCTGTGCAGGGAGATTCCAGGGTGGGGTGAGACCTGGACCAGCCTCAGAAGAGGATAAATCTGGGCAGGGCTGGGGGTGGGAGGGGGCCCCAGTCTTCTCATCTCTCTACGCCCCTGGGGTATATTCAGTTCTGTCTTCTCTAAACTTGCTCAAGAGAAACTTGACTCCTAGAATTTGTATAATTTTCATCTATTTACACCACTTTCTGGTATATTCTATAACATATAATAACAAGCAATTTAATCAAATTCCTTAGGGTTTTCTAGGACATTTATATTAGAAGCTAAATATTTATTCTTAACAAGGTAAAAGCAATAGAAATAACAATAAAAACAACAATTCTTCTGTCCATAAGTAACCCTTCAGGCGGTCACATCAGAACTCACGACAACATAAGGGAAGTGGCCCAAATGAAGCCAAAGTCCCCTGTATGCCTCCCTTCTTTGTACCAACCACATGATGCTGAATTTAACCATTTTTCCATTTGCTCCAGCGTAAAAGTTCCTAGATAGTAGGGATTATGATTGCTTCATCTGTTTTTCTAATGGCCATATGAAATGGAAGAAAGTGGTTTATGTGTTAGTTTGTGTCTCCAGACCTCCTCATCATTATTTACCCAAGTACCAGGAAACTGGAGCAACTCCCATCTGGGTTCCAACAAATGAAATTTCTTCTGTCAGAGGAGAAACAAACCTTGGGTGACTCATTCTTCTTCCTCTGAGATGGAAGCAGAATTAGATCCTGTTGTCAGCCTGAACCTAGTCTGCACAGACATCCCCAGATGTCTTAAATACTCCCAGGTACTGGTGAGAGTGTCCCCAGTGAGCCTCGGCTGATGTCCCCATGGTGACTCTATGGGACCAGGATAGAAAATGGAACTGCCCTGGTGTAGCAGCCACCCTCAAATCCACATTACCTGACTCTGATCAGCTAACTGTTGAATATGAGGAAGGACAAGGATACTCTAGTCCAGTAACACAGTGTACAGCCAGGCATAGCTGTGGTCATGGCTCTGAATATTTTGTGGCCCTAAACTCTCTCACTGCTGAGGTGCTTGTTTACACTTACTGATTCTGCCACCAGATTATGTTTACACCAGGAGTCTCTCACGTCTGCAGCAGATCACTGGAAAACTTAGAGGGCCATATTTGAAAAGGGGGATTTACAAAGTCTATGCTGCTCTCTCACAATGCAGAAAATGTCTCCCCAGGGTTTTCTGTACATCCTCAGCCTGGCTTTGTCCAGTGAATCCCAAGTGGAAGCTAGGTCTGAAGTGCAGATTCTAGGTGGGATTAAACTGGCTTTGTATCCCTGAGTGTTACACAGAGGGGAGGGAAATGAGGAAAGATTCCCACAAGGAGGCCATTCTAACACATTCTGAAGAACCCCAGGACTTGGATTCAGAATCTGAAGCTGCAGATTTAGGTGTTGGAAGGGCTAGGAAGTGCAGGAAACCCTTGCACAGTTGTGGGCATTTGGGCAACAGAAGGAGGGAGAAGTTGAGATTCTTAGAACTACTCAAAGCACATGTGTGAGCCTGGCTGGTTTTTTGGATCCTATGGTCTCCGAAGCAGTTTCAGGTTTGATAATGCCAGGGACATTGAAAGACAGAGCTGGAACAACTGATTGCCCCCTGTGAGGTTATTTTTGTAAACACATGGTCAAGCTGCTTTAGAAGGGACTGTAGGTCCCAAATAGGCAAAGAGACCATTCTGCCTGCAGATCTGGAGGCAACTTGCACTTTTCTCAACAATTTTGGCTTATAACAGGGAGCCAGAAAGGGAAAGGGCCCTCTAGAGTGACTCTAGGTAGTCACCTTCTGTTTATATCATGTCTGGTAACTCTGGACAGAGTTTGGAATTACAATTAAAAACAAAATTATATCCAGCCCCCAAAAAACTCTCCACAATGGTAGAACAAAAAGAAAATTATTTTATTACATAATCAAACCAGAATGTGAATTTCACCACAGGCAATCTGCTAAGAGGATGCAAAAACAGAAAGAAAGGTCACTATAATTAGTCCTCAAGTTGCAAATGAGCAGGAATCCCTCTTGAGGACTTGAAGAGTCCAAGAATGGAAATAAAGAAAAAAGATAGAATTTCCTTTCACCTTTCAAGATGCCTAGCTAGCCTTGAAAAGTGAATGGGCAACCTGATGAGAAAATCAGAGTAATCACAATAGTCCTCCAAGCAAGCCAGAGTCATGAGGTGATTTAGTGCCCTATGGAAACTAAAAGATAACATCCTAACACATGTTCTTAAGTTGTTTATCAGAAACACTTACCAAATGGAAAATGCAGATGGGAAACTGAAGAATTGAACTCTGACTGCAGCTCTTTGTTCTAAATTTCTTCCCAAAGGGCCTGGAGAGAGTCACACTCACTTTACATCCCTTTCCACTAATCAAAGACTCTCTTTGAATCCACCTATGGCCCATAAGCCCCTGCTTCAAGATATCCCACCTTCTTTGGGCCAAACAAATCTTCTTTGGGCCAAACAAACCTTCATGTATTGATTTGTAATTTTGCCTGCAACTTCTGCTTTCCTGAAATATACTCATGTCTTTAAAAATCCTTGCTTGTGAGCCACCAGGGAGTTCGGGGTCTTAAGTGTTAGCTGCCCATACTTCTTGCATGACATTATGCAATAAAATGTCTCTTTCTCTCACTGAAACTCTCTGCATCAGTGTCTGGATTTGCTGTGCTTGGTCAGCAGACCTCAGTTTGGTTTAGTAAAAAAGTAGAAGACTCGACAGCACCATTTGTCATATATAGTTCAACCTAAATTCACCTGGTGATTGGGAAGGTTATCTGTGTTTTAGCTACATTCAGAGAAAAAGTAAACTTTCCACATTATCATGACAGGAGGTAGTTTTGCAACTTGGAGCCATGTGCCTGCTGAGTGTAAGTTCCTACTCTCCAACAGAAACTGTGGGATAGGGTCCTCTCTTCTTTGCTATTTACATTTCAAAGCAATGGTTTAAATGTTCTAGAGAAAAATACTTCAGCGTCAAAAAGACTGGCAAATGGCCTATTTAGCTGTTAAGATAATTTACATATATTTTGAAGAATATTTTATAATATTCTTTTTTTAAAAATGGTTTTTATATATAAAACCAATAAAAATTTAGCAAATGTAATAGAGGCAAAAAGAGATTAGCAGAACTACAATAAATACATCCAGAAGAAAATTTTTAAAATAATATGCAAAACATATATAATGAAAATGTTAAGACTTCAAAATACACAAAATGACCTAAAGTTATTTGAATAGAATAGTGCAACATCCTCAGATACCGATTTTAATTACAATCTCAGTTATTTAACACAATAGACATAAAGTTGACAAAGGCAGGTGGCTCATAAATAAAAAAATATAGTAAAAATGGAAATGCACACTAAAACAAAGAGACATTTACTTTCATCTATCAGTTGTCAAAAACCCTACAATTTTAAGTGATATAAAGAAATAGGCACCCGTGTATTTCTACTGGGAAGCCAAAATTACATAATCAAAATAGAAAGGAATGCACAATGGCATTAACCTTGGACTCTAGAAACCCAGTTCTAGGAATGTACTGTGCAATTAGTTTTACCAACATGAAAGAAATATTTTTAAGGTTATTCCTTGTGGCTTTACATATCACAGCAAAATAAGGGAAAGAGCAGCTGTGTCCATTAATAAGGCACAAGTTGAATAGTCTCAAACACTGAAAACACCCTTTACTAATCAATAAAGGGGTGCAAGGTGAGAACTGTGGTAAGTGCCTACAACTCTGTAAAGGCACAGACCTAGCTAAAAATGATGACAATAATCACTGTCCCCCTGTTTTGCTTCTTTATAATTGCTATTCTGCAGTCACACAGCTGGTGGCCATGGAGATTCTTAACTTTCTGTGTAGATAACATCACTTTTTTGAAATCTAAAAGTAGTTTCTGAGATCTTCTAGGCCCTGCATTTTAGTGGGTTGGCTGACCCACCCAGACCAGCAGCCCATACTAATATACTGACTCAACTGGAATTATGACCTCAACCCAGAAACTGACTCAACACAAGATGATTTCTGCATCCCTATAATTTTGTGCCAAACCTAACCAGGTAACAAACCCAACTGCCTAATTTGCCCACCAAAATATCTTTTAAAACTCCACCTCCCAAATTCTTAGGGAGGCAGATTTGAGAAATTCTTCCCATCTCCCCACTTAGCACTCTATGGAATTAAACCCTTTCTCCACTGCAAACCCTGACTGCCTTGCTGTATTGGCTCCTCTCTCTTCAGTGGGCAATGCAACCTGGTTGGGCAGCAACACCACCTCCACATCAGAACACTCATCAGCCATGGATATGAAAGAGAAATTTCTCTGTGTGCCTGTATGGAGCAATGGCCGAGGCATATTGAGAGAGAGAGAGAGAAAGAGAGAGAGAGGAAAAAAAAAAAGCATGGTGGAGAAAAATGCTTGTTGAATGATGCTTTATGTGTAACATAGGGACATTTGATTCAGGTGAATGTTATGCATAATAAAGTAAGTTAAAGTAAACTAATAAAGTTAACAGTAAATTAAAAAGCAAACACTAAAACTGAAAGCAAACTAAAATGAATGAAAATAACTATATATCATATCAACAAGATCACGCAGAGAAAAGTTTAGTTTTCATGACTTCAAAGTGCAATACACTTGTGCTCGCTTCAGCAGCACATATGCGAACGTGCAGTACACTGATTAAGACATCCTCCATGGAGTGTATTCCATTTGTACCAGACATTCAAAATGACATAATTTCCAGGTTTTAGACACTGACGCAAAACATAACGATATAGAGCTCTTCCAATGTGTTTCTATGATGTAGTATTACCTGACATAAAAACTGAATAAAGTCAGCACAAGACAACTTGAAGTTAATTGCAAGTGTCAAAATAGATACTGAAATCCTAATAAGATCAAATTGAACCCAGAATTTTATTAAAAAATACTGCATTGTATATATTTATGTGTATGCATTATTGAAATGCATATATACTTGAAGATGTAAAGTATGTTGTTACATTGAGTTAGTTTAAAAGCTGAAAAAAGTGATCACTGTTCATGATTATGAAAAACAGCATGTCTAAACATATATTTATATCTATATATACATAGATATATGGTTTCTGTTTATCTATTAATCCATAGAATGTACAAGAAAGAATACACTTAAATAAATAGGGGGTGTCTAATAAAAGTTATATTGGAAATGTACGATAAAAGTTAGATTATCACACAGTGTCCAGAAACTTGTAAATTCATTTAGAAAATATAAAATGAGATTATTGCCTCAAATCATCCAGATAATTAAAGAGAATACAGGGGGGAAAAAAGCTGTGGTTAGGATTATTACCTGACAATAAAGGAGACTATGTCCATTTGTATTGAGAATAAAAGCCTTTTTTAAACTAGATACAACATATAAATCTGGGCGCGGTGGCTCACGCCTGTAATCCCAGCACTCTGGGAGGCCGAGGCGGGTGGATTGCTCAAGCTCAGGAGTTCGAGACCAGCCTGAGCAAGAGCGAGACCCCGTCTCTACTAAAAATAGAAAGAAATTATCTGGCCAACTAAAATATATATAGAAAAAATTAGCCGGGCATGGTGGTGCATGCCTGTAGTCCCAGCTACCCGGGATGCTGAGGCAGTAGGATCACTTAAGCCCAGGAGTTTGAGGTTGCTGTGAGCTAGGCTGACGCCACGGCACTCATCTAGCCTGGGCAACAAAGCGAGACTCTGTCTCAAAAAAATAAAATAGATACAACATATAAAACGCTTCAGTTTCTTCAAGAAGAACAAGTAGTCGGGGTCAAGACTCTGAGGCCATCTCCCTCCTCCCTCTGTTCAGGAAACTGCCAGGGACTGTCGACAGGGACCACCTCTTGTCAGGATAACTGCCTGCTGCTAGGGTCTGTTGCCAAGGTCAACCCATCACCAGGAACTGTCCCTGGGGACAAGTTGGTGTCCCCAAGGGCAACCCTTCTCTTCTGCTATTTAATTCCAGACTGGTGGTGGGACCCAGGCAACCCCCAATTCCACTCCCCCCACCTTAGCCTCTTCCCCAGCCTTAGCCTCTGTCCCCGCCACAGGGCGGACAGTGCCATGCCCTCAACACAGGCCATGTGGGGAATGGCTGCCCGCCGCAGGGTCATTCTCCCACCACAGCGAGGC
>CM052445.1:64865890-64886360 GCA_028533085.1 Varecia variegata | reverse complement strand
AAAGAAAAGAAACTTAAATTTTCAATTTCTCATTTAGGTGAGAAAAAAATAAGATGTGTTTTCTGGTGTAAAAGATTACAAAAATAGACATAAAGATGTGGTCTCTGGTTAAAAAAAAAGTAACTTTGCCTAGTTTAGAGGTTATTTAAAGGTTTAATTGAAAAAATAAAGACGAAAAAAATGAAATGAATAAACAGAGAGCGTATAGAAAGATATAGAAATAAAGAGATTGGAAAAATTGTAAGAAGTTATGAAAGGTATATAGAAATCTTACTTTGAGTGGTCAAAGCTGACTGAGATTGAATAGATTTACTTGTAAAGTTTTATTAAAATTAGGTTTAACATTAACAATACAAGGGTAAAATTTGGCTCTTCCACTTAAGATTTTTATCAAGTATTAATAGGACATAATAAAAGAACGGAGTTCTTTTCAGTAAACTGAAAAAAAAAAAAAAGTGACCAAATTTCTTTGTACTTTGACGCTTTTAAGACTTTTCCTATTCCTGTTCAGGGATTTTCTTCTGAGCTTGACAGAGACTGAGAAACTGCTTTCACTGGTCAAATAATTCAGTATGTTTGCAACACATGGCCAATTTTTCAGCATTTCCATTGTGCATACAACCCTCAGACTTACAAACTAGTGGAATATACAAATAGGGTAATAAAATCAATTGACAAAGTTTACAGAAAGTTTTAACCTTCCCTGGCCTAAGGCTCTTTTGTTGGTATGTTTAATTTATGTACTACCTCCTTAGGAAAACATCAGCATTCTCCCTTTAAAATAATAACAGGAAAGCTCATGTACCTGGATTAAGTAGCATACAAACCAGATCTTAAAGGTGATATTCTTCATTATTGTAAAGGCCTTACAAAGCTTCTCATTAAAAAATTTAAATTAATTAAAGATTCTTTTAACATTGAGCTCCCAGGACCTGTAGACATTGAAGATCATGACCTTCAACCTTGAAATTATGTTTATTAAAAATACCATCAAAAAAGATTCCCTCTAACCTTGGTGTAAGGAACCCTATCAGTATTGTTGACAAATCCCTGTGCTGCTAAATTGAAGGTCAATATCTCTTATAATATTTGGTCATCCCTTTATCTATAGATCGCTCTGAAGAAACCCAACACTGGACTACTTACCTCAAAATTTTCTCTAGGTATCACTACCAATCTGTTTTAGATGGAGATTCTACTTGGGGGAAACCTGCTAATTATCTGCCTGTCCATCAAGAAAATAGCTACATGCATTTTACTGGTAGAATACTTTTGCCTTAATGAGGTGTTAATACCCATGGACACTTGATTAGAAAACTTTCTATAATATTAGAAAAAACTGCTGATTAGTGATACTTCTGCCTCCATCACAGGACAACAAAAAGCCATTGATTCACTGGCTGAGGTTGTACAAGGCAATCACATTGCTTTAGATTATATATTACCTGAGCAAGGAGATGTAAGAATGGTGGCAAATATCTCGTGTGTGTGTGTGTGTGTATAAAAACACTTCTCATGAAATAAAAACTCATCTAGAAAAAAATCAGAAAAGAAGCCACTTGGCTACAACTAGCCACTTATTAAGAACCTGGATTTAATTTTCTTCCTGATGTTTTTAGTTGGCTCCTTAATGGAATAGACTTTTGTTGTTGTTCTGGCATAAAAATTCTCTTTTGTATTATCCTTATGTGCATTATATTTCTCCTATGCAAATTATTAATGCTATGTATCTCTCACTGTCTTACTTCTTCCAAGAAAATTAAAATCATGGTATTCCAAAGACTAGAGATAATAAAACAAGCAGCTATGTAAATCAATGACTTGACTGAAATCTCAGTCTTGGCACTGTGATGCCATCTCAATTTGACTTTTGGGTGCTCTTAAAATTTCTCACTGAGATGTTTCCTCTTCCCCCCTTTCCCACTGTAGGACAGTACTGTCTGGGAATGAGCCTTCCCAGTAATGAGGGACACCTAGACACTCAGACTTTGATCATCAAAGCTTTCAAAAGAAAATATTTTGGTTAAAAGGGAGAAATGAGAAAGAAAAGAAATTTTTTTATCTGAAAAATGCAAGCCTCCTATAAATTATCAAGACCAGAGAGATACAGAAATGAGGCAGCAGTCATTTCCTACTCCCCATTTTGACCCTTGAACTAAGTAATCACCTCTAGAAACTGTTTGCTATGTGGACTCTACACTGACTGACACCACAAGTGTCAACTAACAATGCCACGTGCTGGATGCCGTAACTCATACTTCATTGTTAAACAATGTATAGCCAATTACCAATCAATGTTTGTATAAATCAATCACAATTCCTGACAAACGACTTTGCACTGGCCCACCTCTTTGTTCCCCTTTTGCCTTTAAAAACATGCTTGTAACAAACACCAAATGGAGCTCATAGCCAATGTTACTTGGGTCTGAGTCTTCTAAGTATTAATAGCTTTCCTCACCCTGGCTCAGGTAAACCCTTTAAAATTGTATTTTGTGCTTCAGTTTCTTCCTTTAGGTCAAAAATATACAAAGCGTTAGCACTTGGGGGATAAAACCAATAATGTTCTTGTCAATAACACCAAAAAAATTCACTGGAAACAATTAAAGTTCCATTAGCTGTGGAAGGGATGAGTAAATTGGGTGACCCACAGTCTCAGCACAGCATGTGTCATAGACTGAGGCACAAAAACCATATAAAAACCTTTCTAGCATAATATTAACAGAATATTAAAGGTAACATTAAGTTACTAAAAAAAAGGCAAAACTGAGCAAACCTCTGTTTCTTGGTAAATAAATAGTTAAGCTACAAAGAATAATGAAAAGATTCAGGCTGGCAGTCACCTCTGGGTGAAGAAGAGAGATGAGATCAGGCAGCACACCAGAACTGCCCAAGGCAATTCTTATTACATATAATAAGGATACAAACAATATTCTTATTACTTAAATTCTATATAAAACTATTCCAAGAATGCTCTTTGCTTCTTCAGACTATATCACATAATACACATAGATTTTTACAGCAAGAAAATAAGAATCTTACACTCACATCATGTGATAAAATTCTTAAATACTTGGGAAAATTGGAATTATATGGCAGCAATATTTTATAAAGGAAACAGAAGGGAAATAGCTCAGGTAAGCAGCCTGTTTTATCCACAGTTTACAAGGAAGCCCATACTGAGCAGATTAAACATGTTTCCAAGCTTGGGGACCACTCTCACTGTGGTGTTGGAGCCCAGCATGGCTCATTCCCAGGTAGTAAGTGAGAGAAACCTGAGAAGTTGGGAAATTTAATTCTGAGCAACCTGAGAAGTTTGGAAATATTATTATTCTGGATACTCCACTCACCCTACTGTTTTTCCTCACAGGGTGGGGTGAAAATGTTCCCTCCTCCAGGATCTCAATTCTCACCAGTGATAACTCACCTAGAGTCAGTTTAAGGTTTTGACCTGTGATGCTATTATTCTGACAACACTTCTGATACCAAATGTGTGGCATTTGCTGAACATCAATCAATGCTCCAACACTAATTGGTGGTCCAACAATTCAATTCTGACATCACCCAGAGTTAGCACAGACCCTACAAGTTCAGAGCTCAGTCCAACATTAGTGTTCACACTTCAGATGCCAGTTGCAAGCCCTGAGGGCCCATCTATACTTCTGAATAACTGCCTATGAATCAGCGGTTCCCATAACCCCCTTCTCAAGTTCAATAATTTGATACAACTACTCATTGAACTCAGCAAAACACTTTAGTTACATTTACCATTTCATTAAAATTGCTACAGTTAGGAATGGCTAAATGGAAGGGATGTGTATGGCAAGGGAAAGTGGTGGGGTAAGATGGGGCTGGAAGGGAATCCTGGAAAATAGCTATTGTTATTTTAGCTATTGTTATTGCTTTAATAACAGTAGCTATTGTTATTAAAGCAATCCGCCCTCCTTTGTGTACATTAAGAGAAGCTCACTACAAAGAAATACCCTCTACATTATAACTTTGATGCTCCCTGTTTTACTTACCATAAAACCAGACACAGACTGCAAATTCCCATTTTTTCCTCATAAACAATTGGATGAACAATTCTGTTTTCACTGGTCTGAATAAAATACTTATTAACCATATATGGCTTAAGTTACTCTCCTTCTGCCAGGCCCCTGAACTTTGATGCCTCCTCAGCCTTAGCCAGCAGAAAACTACTCTGTGCCCCTTCTAAGATCAGTCTGATTTCAGGGAAAATCGGTCTCTGATTTACCATATAATTTTGCCACTCCACATCCTGCCTTCGCCCCCCACCCCCAACTGTCTTCTAACCTTATTTACTCCTGCCTAACCTTTGAGATGCTTGTAGATCTTATATTTGGAGCTTTCTCCCTATTGCAATACTTCTTTGCAATAAAGTCACTTCTCATCTAAATCTGAATTTGTCTTATTTGAAAACATCTCCAGAATAATAACAATTGTACTCTCAGAAGGGGCATCACACACTCCTTCCATCCCAAACCCAACCAAACCTTCCTGTGGGTCCCCATCTTTCCAGGGCTTCTTCCATGGCTGGTGTGAACAGGCTGGGACACCTGCAGGGGAGGCCCCTCAGGAAGAAGTCACTGAGCCTTCAACGAACTCCTTTTGCAGGCTCAAGATTGGCCTTAGCTTGGAGTCACAGGGCTCATGTCTCTGCTTCTCAGTCAGGGTTATTAATTTAATTGTAAATGAGAAAATATCCAGTATTTGAAGAATCCAGCAAAATTGCTTTAACTCACTGTTTACATTTATAGAAGGGAAGTAAATTCTGAAGGAAAAAACTCAAACCAGATATGCTTTTCCTCTGCTTTCACACACACCAATCAACACAGAAGACTTCTTTGACCAAATGTGTGCAAATTTCTCTCTATCAACAAACAAGCAATTTTGCAGGAGACACCAGTTAAATGTCCCCAAATATAGCTCAATTCTGACACCATCTACCTGGAGACAGCATCAAATCACACAGGTTGAGGACTCAGTCCCACAAAACTGTCCTTCCTTCAGATACCAGTTACAAGTCCAGGTCTACAAAACTTCTGACCAACCAGCTTCAAGCTGGAGTTCCACGATCCCCTCTATAGATTTGATTAATTTGCTAGATCAGCTAAAAAAAACTCAGGAAAACACTTACTTATATTTACTGGTTTATGATAAAGGATATTTTAAAAGATACAAATAAAAAAACGAGGTGAGGCTGGGCGCAGTGGCTCATGCCTGTAATCCTAGCACTCTGGGAGGCCGAGGCGGGAGGATGGCTCGAGGTCAGGAGTTTGAGACCAGCCTGAGCAAGAGTGAGACCCCATCTCTACTAAAAATAGAAAGAAATTATCTGGACAGCTAAAAATATATACAGAAAAAAAATTAGCCGGGCATGGTGGCGCATGCCTGTGGTCCCAGCTACTTGGGAGGCTGAGGCAGGAGGATCGCTTAAGCCCAGGAGTTTGAGGTTGCTGTGAGCAAGGCTGACGCCACGGCACTCTAGCCCGGGCAACAGAGTGAGGCTCTGTCTCAAAAAAAAAAAAAAAAAAAAAAACAGGTGAAAAGAAACATAGAGCAAGGTATGGGGGAAGGGGTGCAGAGCTGGCTGCAGAGCTTTCAAGCCCTTGCCAGGTTCTCTACCTTCCAAGAACCACCACATGTTCAGCTATCTGAAAGTTCCCCAAGCCCTATCTTTTGGGTTTTTTATGGAAGCTTCATTTCATAGGCATAATTAGTTTAACTGCAGACCACTTATAATCAACTTAACCTTCAGCCCTTCTCCCCTCCCCATAGGTTGGGGGTGGAACTAAAAATTTCATCCCTCTAAGCACTTGGATGGTTCCCCTGGCAACCAGCCTTCCATCCAGTGGTTTCTAGGGGTTTTGCAATAAACCACCTCATTAACATAAGCTTAGGTGTGTTTGAAAGGTTTATTGTAAATAACAAGACTATTTTCTTACCATTCAAGAGCTACTTTGGAAAACAAGAACAAAAGACCAAACATTTTAATAAAATATATTAATATTCTTATGGCTCTAGTCACTTAGGAAATAACAAAGCTTACAAGAGCTGAGAGCCAGGAATCATGGACAAAAAACACAATATATCTGCCATATCACAGAAACTGTAAAGCACTTAAATTTCATACCTCAGCAGGAAAAGCAAAAGCATCTATCCCTTTCAGACAATAAGCAGGTTATTTAATTATTATTTCCAAGATAACAAATCATTTAGTAAACAATCATATGTGAACATTTCTTGGAGTTGCCAAATCCTATCAAAGGATTTATCATTAAACTCCAACATCCAGGTGACAGGATGTAAAACAGAGTTACTCACTGTCACAAATTCTCCACCCAGCAAAAAAGAGAGGAATGGATGTTTTGGTGAATCTTTGTCATTAACCAATTTTTCTACCACAATTTCTGTGGAAATGTATTCATTTCTCTGCAACTAAAATGGAAGAGAGTTTTTTTTTCCTATTTTTTCCTAGGTAGCATTCCCAAAGCTAAGCCCTGGAATACAACTGAAAATCACCTCCAAATAAAGAAAGGCCTAAGAAACTCACTACATTCACTCTGGGGAAGAAAATAGGTAAATGAGAATTTTTAACAAATGCCAATACATGACCAGATTTCTTTTCTGAAATCTACTTTTTTCATAACTCTTTGAAAGTATTTTCTTATCTTTCAAGCTCTACTGCTAATATTCACATTATAGATAACAAAAAAAACAAAGCTGAGTAAAAAAATATTTTCAATGTGACAAACCCAGGGAGGGCACAGTGGTGACAGGAACAGAGACATGTGTGACTCAAGTGCCAACCTAGGCCATTCTATCAGTTGGGACATCATTCCACCTCCATCCTGATCACTAAAGTGCTCAAAGACCATCCTCTCAGGAAATACTGCACTTCCCCCACTTCAGGCCTGAAGTGCAAACTGCTTTGCAGGTTCTTGCACCATTTTGCTGGTGTGGGTTTTCCTTTTTTGGGGGGATAGTTTTTCTCCCTTCACAAGTGTGAGAAAAATCCAGAAAATGGAAATCTTTTCTGTCTTTTCTCATCAATACCAGCATCAAACTAGCTGACTACCAGTGTGTCTCCAAGAAATGAAAACTGGGGTTGCGGGAAGAAAATATTAATGTCCCAAGGGGTTAGCTTTTTTAATGAAGGGTATACCAGGAGATTTCTCCCAGCCCTAGGGCATTCAGCTGCTCCCCTGAAAGGCTCCATGCCCACACCTCAGGCTGTCTTCTGGGAAATGACCCCAGGGCTGATATTCACTAGACACTCTAAGAGACATGGCCACTGTGGGCATGTTGGGTCATCCCCCAGACAGTTCTAAAGGCTGGGACCATGAAAAGACAGGAGGGTGGCTGAGGACACATCACCCTGTAAAGTTTCCAAAGAGAACCTTAACCCAAAGACATTCTGGTGTGTGCCTAAGGAAGGAGGAGAGGCAAAATATATTTTTACAGGGGAGTGTCAAGTGAATATTCTCTGATCTCCTCTCATGTGAAATGTTCAGAAACAGAAAAATATTTTTAAAGTACCTACCCACCGCTCTGTGAAAAAAATGATAAAAAGTTAAAACGCTATCTCTGTGGAAAGTAAAATAAAGGACAAATAGTTGATAATGTTGTGAATTGGTGAGGGGAAGTTGGCGCTTGGGAATGTGGGAAAGGAACTGGAAGTTTAAAATTTGCAAGCCCTAGACAAGTTTCGCCGGGGGAACAGTGTGGTGGATTTGAGAACCTGCTTGCCATACATTTGGAAAATGCAGGAGAAAACCAGACTCTGTGGAGTGCTAAAACAACTATTTAGGAGGCAGTTAAACTGAACTGAATCTAGTGCCCTGGGTTCCTACCGAAGAACACTGAAATCTAACCCAAATGCATTTTTTTTTTTTGTAAATTACTAACTTACAGAGAAATAAAACTTAGGCTTTACGAACTACTAAACCTCCAATTAAACTCTGATTACACAAAAAGAACATAGCCACCTGAATAGTCTAAACAAGGCGACTACATAACTGTAATCAAGCAATTATTGAATCCTCATGCACCTATAAAAGCTTTTCCTTCAAGCCACTCCAATGGACCCCAAACCGCAAACCATGCCTGGGAGCTTCCTAATTAATAAATCGCTGTTTGCTCTAGTAAACTTATATTTTAATGGCACCTTAATTTAATTTTTAACAGGAAAAAGGAGGGACGGGGACCCCACGGACTACAGCTCCTCCAACACAGGAACCCCGCACACCGAGTGTAGATTCTTCCCTGAGGAACCTCCCATGGTCACTGCACAATCTGGGGGAGACGTGGGGCTGCGGGGACAAAGAGTGGCCCGGAGAGGGCTCTGGTTAAGGCCGACATCACCGGCGGGAACGGGACAGGACGCCGGGAGTTCTGGCTGCCGGCCCAGCCCCACTTTGTGGCCAGAGGCGTCTCAGGGCCGAGCTGCACCAGCGGGGACTCGTCCTCAGACTCCCAAGCTGACCCGGGAGGCCCAAGTTCCGCCACAGCCTGTTCCAGCCCCTTCCAATCCCCCCGGGACACCCAGCCCCGCACACTCACCACTTCCCAGCTTCCGTGGTGTTCCGACATCCTCCCTGTGGATTTTCCGGGATCTGCAGGTCGCAGGGCGACAGAAGCTCGGCAGAGTAACCTCGCGCTACCACAGCTGAAGAAGGAGCAGCGAACACTGAGTTCGGCTGGCTCACGCAAGGGACAAAGACGCCTGCGGAATCCTGGACCGCCCCTTCCTCTCATGCTGCTCCCTGATTGGACAGTTCCCACCCCAGCACCCCTGATTGGATAGGGCGCCAAGCCCCTCCCCTTAGGGCCCCGAGTGACAGGGGATGGGATTCCACACTTTCAGGGCTGCTACTCCAGCTTCCTCTTTGCGCTGCGACCTGGCGCTGCCTGGAAAATATTCGCTTTAACCTTGTATATAAGGTTATATCCCATTTATGATTAATGAATATATATGATATCCAAAATTGGCAACCATATAACAATAATTTTAAAATTTCCTATTTCATAACCTTCCTTGCCTCTGGTCTTTTGAGGAGGCAGCCTGAGTTTTGAAAAGGGAGGTGATCTGCTCAAGCAGCAATGGCTGATAGAAATAAAGTATGAGCCACGTGCGTCATTTTAAAGTTTCTGGTAGCAACATAAAAGAAAAGAAAGACACGTGAAATTGTAATAATTTATTTAACCCAATATATTCAAAATATTATCATTGCAATATGTGATTAATATAATATTATTAAAGAAGTATATTTTTGGTACTAAATATTTCAAAGTCACTCTGTATTTTAAGCTTCCAGAACATCCCTATTCAGCTAGTGGATTTGGATACACATGGGTCCAGGGAATGTCTGCCTTTTCCTTTCATATAATTGATTAGCATTTATTGATTAGTATTTTTCTAATTTCACTTATTTCATTGAAAGTTGAAAAATAGCAGTTTTCTAATTCTATCATGTCTTCTGCATGTAGTAGGTCTCATTCTTCTCTTAAGAATTGCATTTTCTAGTGAGTCTTCATTACATTAAAACTAGCTTATCAGAAAAGAAAGGAAAAAAGCTTGATTCTTTATTTTATTAATTGTCATAATCATAATGATGTGGCCCCAGAAAACAAAGAAAACATATAAGTAATATTTTTCCTAGCATTATTTTTTGTGTATTTGATGGAATTTTATACACTGTAGTCTATATTTTTGAGTTCAATTGTCCATCTCGGCCACGCGTGGTCCTAGCACTCTGGGAGGCCAAGGCTGGTGGATCCTTTGAGCTCAGGAGTTCGAGACCAGCCTGAGCAAGAACGAGACTCCCCATCTCTACTAAAAATAGAAAAGAAATTAGCTGGACAACTAAAAGTATGTAGAAAAAATTAGCCGGGCATGGTGGCGCATGCCTGTAGTCCCACCTACTTGGGAAGCTGAGGTAGGAGGATTGCCTGGGCCCAGGAGTTTGAGGTTGCTGTGAGCTAGGCTGACGCCACAGCACTCTAGCCCGGGCAACAGAGAGAGACTCTGTCTCAATGAATAAATAAGTAAATAGTCCGTCTCAGGTCATTGAAAGACCCTTTACATTGCATCCTTTTTCTTTATGCCAAGAGACCGTATGTTTTGAGAGCTTTCATATTTTTTGGAACAAACACACGTGTGCTTCCCTTTGTCTTATATAAGTTGCAAATGGATGTCTCATTTTTACTTACGGTGCTTCCTTCCATGCACAATATTCTGGTTTTATATTGTGTACTTGATCAATTTTTTCTTTTATTAACATTTCTTGGTTTGAATCACAGGCCAGATTTATTCTCACAGCTTGTAGAAATATTTACCAACATTTTTTCTACTATTTGCATGTTTTCAATTTTTTACCATTTACATTTTTTTACCATTTACATCTCTCTTTTATTTGTCCTGAATCTTATGCTAGCATATTAAGAATGAATCCATTTTCATGTCCAGTTCTCAAACCCCAAGTATTGATAAAGGCTTCTCCTCTGAAGTTTTTATTGCATAGTTTCTTTTATGCACTTTGGTAGACTTCTGAATTTTCTACTCTCCTGGGTTATTTACCTATTTTTTATATCAGTACCATACTGCTTTAATTATAGAATGTTTTAATGTGTTTTCATTTTGTGTAGGACCAGAAATCCTCATTGTGTTTCTTTCCCAGAGATTTTGGTTATCCTATATGTTTGTTTTTCCATATGCACTTTGCAAAATCATTGGTAGCTCAAAAAAGAAAAACTGGCAAAATCTATTCTGAGATCAAATACAAGGTTAAAGTTAGCTTAAGGATAAATGACTCCTCTGTATTATTTAGTTTTTATACCCAAGAACATGAAGTGACTTTTCATTTGTTTGTCTTCATTCATATATTTCAGGAATGCTTTATTATTTCACTCATGCACATTTTTTTATTAGATTTGTTCCTAGGTAATTTTGTTTTATGTTTTAAAATTTACTTTATATTATACATTTTATTGTATTTTCTCACACTTTATTCATAAATGATTGTGAAATATACATAGAAAGGCTACTGTGTTTGTGCATCAATGTTATGTTGTACTTGTTAACCAAACTATTTTTTTTTTGAACTATTTTTTTATTAGGGGCTTTCTACCACTTACTTTGTGTTTCCAGACATATAATCATATCATCTGCAATTTAAGTCTTACATATTTATTTTCTTTTCTTCTGCCACCTTCAATTTCTTTGGATAAAGATCAATGGAAATTTAATGAGTACCATATGCAATATTGTACCTTTTAGTATTGTTTCTGAAAATAGTAGGAATCTCCCTCATGTTTTCCATGAATATGAAAAAGGCTGTTTTGTCAAGTTTGGAAGGATCTATTAATTCCTAATTTTAATGATTTTAAGTTATCAGTAATGCATGTTAAATTCTGCTAAATAGCCTTTTTTTCATCTGTGAATATAATAATGTGACTGCACTATTTCTCTGTATAAAAATAATGAACCTTATCAGTGGATTACATAATATTAAATTTCTATAGAATTCTAGAGTAGTCTAGAATTGCTCTAGAATTCAATATTATATAATGTGTAATAAATGCATTTTGTCTTTATACACTCTTTTTAATAATAAATTAAGATTTGTTTGCTAGTATTTTGTCTTACATATTTCTATGTGTAGATAGAGATGAGATTTTTCTGTAATAGTCTATTTTGTACAACATTTGGAAGTTTTTGGTACCAATGTTCCATTTGATTTCCATAATTTAATTGGAAGTAGTACTTTCATTGTAGTGTTGTTGAATTAAATTAGAATCATTAACTTATGTGATATTTAAAATGACTGCAGGCCAGGCACTGTGGCTTATGCCTGTAATCCTAGCACTCTGGGAGGCCAAGGCAGGAGGACTGCTTGAGCTCAGGTATTGGAGACCAGCCTGAGCAAGAAAGAGACCCCGTTTCTACTAAAAATAAAAAAAAAAATTGGCTGGGCACGGTGTCTCACGCCTATAATCCTAGCACTCTGGGAGGCTGAGGCAGGAGGAATCAGGAGTTTAAGACCAGCCTGAGCAAGAGTGAGACCCTGTCTCTAATAAAAATAGACAAAATAGTCAGATGTGGTGGCGCATGCCTGTAGTCCCAGCTACTCAGAAAGCTGAGGCAGAAGGATCGCTTGAACCCAGCAGTTTGAGGTTGCCATGAGCTAGGCTGATGCCACTGCACTCTAGCCCAGGTGACAGAGTGAGACTCTGTCTCAAAAAAAAAAAAAAAGAAAAAAAATTAGTCAGGCAAGGTGGTACACGCCTTTAGTCCCAGCTACTCAGGAGGCTGAAGCAGAAGGATCATTTGAGCCCAGGAGTTTGATGTTGCAGAGAGCTACAATGAGGCCACTGCACTCTACCTGGGGCGACAGAGCAAGACTCCGAAGGAAGGAAGGAAAGGAAGACAGAAAATGACTGTAAAATCCCCCTGTTAAACTACTTGATCCTAGATCTTCACATGCAGGAGGCTCTTTTATAAACTTTTCTGCTCCTATGGATATTATATTGTTTAGACTTTCTCTTAATATCTGAACAGAGGTCTATACTAATAAAGAATCACTTCCTAGAAAAATTCTATATCCTTTAGTTTTCCAAATCAATGTGCATTGAGTTTTGCTAATTATTCCTCAATGATTTTAATATCAGTTTATGGTATCATATTCAATCTTCTACATCTAACCCATTGATGCATCCTTTTTAGTTTATTCATGTCATCTCATTTGTCTTCCTATAACTTAAATAAAGGGGCATCTCAGGGACACAAAATTAAGAAATTGTTAAATTTTGTGTAAAAGACCTTCTCAGGGCAGAATACAGTCAAACGTACAACTTGTGCTTCACTTCCAGTCCTGCCTGTGTCAGACCTCAGCATTTACACATGACACCCTGTCTGCCTCCAAGGATCATGGAAATAAAAGTGCCTCTTCCAAACACGCCAGTGGCATCCTTGGAGATGCTGATTAGGAGCCTGCAATTATTGAGGGATACATGATGAAGACAGATTTTTACAGAAATAGTCTCAGCTCCACTAGTGTGCACTGTCACTGCCACAACAGATGAAATGATGATTGCAGTTCTGTGGGGAGGTGAGGTCACAGAATGGCAAGAGTCTACCTCAGGATTTTCCTGTTTCCCTTCCACACACACACTGACTGCCAAAACTGTCACATTGGGAACACCATCCTGAAAGTAGAAAAGAGTCAGGGGAGTGTTTTAGATTTCAGTCTGAAAGGCAGAGTCTGTAAAGGAAGGAGGTTTATCAAAAGTCTGGGTAAGTGTTCATGTCTAGAAAAGGGATTATTCTGGATTTAAAACTTGTCCACTGCCAAATATACTCTGGACGGAAAAATAATTTCTGAGGCAAGGGCTGACCTCTTGAAAATAAAGTGTAAGTCCTAGACCCTATTTTTTCCTAATATATTTTAATCCATAGTGATGGCAGTTAATGTTTTATGTTGGTAAATTTGAGCTGATATTTAATTCTCTTTCATTCTGAAATTAATCTCCTCTACTTAAATCATAGACACTATTTTCAGGAAAATAAAAATATTTGTTCAAAATCTGTATGCATGTGATGATAATTAAATGAAACTATAATACAGTGATCAACTGCTGTACAGAAACCATGTCTCAATGACAGTGGCTAGAACATAAGTGTCTTTTCTTTAATGTTGGATGTATTCTGTGCTTAATATTGACAGTACCTGTTTTGATAGAAAATTGCTGTTGTCTGTTGATTATGCTGAGGTTATTTTCCCTGTTAAAGTGATGGAAGGTGCATTTAAGGAAAAAGTTACATCATGAATTTGGGTTTCACATAGCAGGAAAAAACTCAAGGGCTTCAACATTTTCTGTTTTAAAAATGTTGCTATCTCACCTCTAGTCTGTCCATGAATCTCTCCAATAATTATTCAGTGCACTTATCTCCATGCCTTTTGGATGTACCTTTATGTTTTATCTTATATTGAAGTATAATTTAATAATGATTACATTGTTGTTAGCTATTATCAATTTATTAAATAAATCATAATATGATCACAATCAATAATGATTCAGTCTGCACCCTGCAATGCTGCATCTCTTATTCATCTGTCTGATCCCACAGCTTAGCTCACAGCAGTATTCTACAATGATAGTAGTGGTTGACACCATTGTAATTTCATTTCTGGATCAAAGAACCTATATAACCTTCGTAGTGTAGCATTCTAAGAATTATTTCTTGACAGCCAAACAGCCCAGGTTTAAATCCTGATTCAGGCAACTTGCTGGGATGGGAGTTGAATGAGTATTTTACCTTGTGTAAGCCTAAGGTTTCTCATCAGTCATGAGGATAACATCAACACTTTTGCAGAGTTAAATATTCAGTCAGAAATTGCATATAAAGCTATAATAATAACTCTTACTCTAAATGCTGTATAAAGAATAATAAATATGCAAACATAACAATCACTTCTTAAAGTGAAAAATAAGTGTTTCTGAGCAAGAATAATTTGTTTTGAGAACACTGGACTTTGTAGCCTTGAAGTACCACCACTCTTATTTCTCTGCAGGAGCCTCTGGCTCTGAATATAAATAGCAGTCCAGGAAAAAGGCAGAATGGTCTCCAGGGATTTGGCAATAGGAAATATCTCCTTATTGCAGACTATAGTTGGAATCCTGGGGAACTGTTCTCTTCCTTATAATTCTATCTACTTTATTTCACTAGATATAGGTTATAATCCCCAGATCTGATTCTCAAGTGCCTTCCACTTGCCAATGCCTTGATCACTGTCCCTAAAAACATCCTCTAGATAATGGCAGCATTATAGATGAAATATTTCCTCAATGATTTTGGATGTAAACTTATGTCTTTACAGTGAAACCAGAGGCATGTTCTTTTGTGCCTTTTGGGTATGTATCTTCCAGGCCATCACAATCTTCCCCTGGAACTGCAGGTGGGCAGAGCTGAAAGTGAAAGCTCACTAGTACATTGGCCAATACAACACCCTGTGTTAGATCTACAAATTCTTTTAAATATATATTTTTGTATATGTGATTCTGAGAAATGGAGCAGTAACAACATCACAAAGCAAAAGGATTGGGATATTTTCCTTGTGTACTTCATAACAGAATTATGAAGTAACTTGCATGTAATTGAAATAACTTGTATGGGGAGTTATGAAGTAACTTGAAAGCTTTTTAGTGTTTCCTACCATTTTGGGTTTTGCACATAGGATCTGGGGCCAATGAGTGGCTCCATGATTTTCATCCTGTACAGACACAGGCAGTGGGTCCAACACATTTATAGGACCAACCTTTTCCCCAGATGCTCTCCTGAGGCCAGGTCCACCCGAAGAACCCTTATTCTGTTAGTATCTTTGTAATTTTTCTTACCCTCTCCTCCCTATAATTTGTGTGGTACTTTTTAATGATCCCTGGTGGTGGCTGGTGACCATCACTGTGCTAATTAATTTGTTTTCCAACTGTCAGCCACTTTGTTCTCATGAACCAAGATAATCATGTATCCAGACTTTACACTGCCTGCTGAAAACTGAAGGACCAATGCCCTAATCCAGTAAAAAGCAGTAAAAGTTATTTTTGTTTTCACAATGTGCAGTTACTTTTTAAATTTATTTTTATAGCAGATTTTTGAGATATAATTTCACATATTATAAAATTTTACTGGGCCGGGCTCAGTGGCTCACGCCTATAATCCCAGCACTTGGGAGGCTGAGGCGGGTGGATTGTTTGAGCTCAGGAATTCGAGACCAGCCTGAGCAAGAGCAAGACCCCGTCTCTACTAAAAATAGAAAGAAATTATCTGGCCAACTAAAAATATGTACAGAAAAAATTAGCTGGGCATGGCGGCGCATGCCTGTAGTCCCAGCTACTCGGGAGGCTGAGGCAGTAGGATCGCTTAAGCCCAGGAGTTTGAGGTTGCTGTGAGCTAGGCTGATGCCACGGCACTCACTCTAGCCCGGGCAACAAAGTGAGACTCTGTCTCAAAAAAAAAAAAAAAAATTTTTACCTTTTGAAGTGTACTATTCATTTGTTTTTTAGTGTATTTACAGAACTGTGAAAAAATTCTGACCTTCTAGTTTTAGAACACTTTTGTCACCACAAAAGAAACCTCACAATGAGTAGCAGTCACTCTACATCCACCCCCTTCCCCAGCCTTAGGCAACCACTACTCAACTTTCTGTCTGTGTAGATTTGCTTATACTGGATATTCCATAGCAACAGAATCATACAGTATGTGCTCTTGTGTGACTGGCTTTTTTCACTTAGCATGTTTTCAAGATGCATCTATTTTAGCATGTATTCATATTTAATTTTTTCTTATGTGGAATAATATTCCATTGCATAGATATACCTTTTTAAAAAGTTTTCTATGGACATTAGGTAGTTTCTTCTCTTTGTTTATTTTGAATAATGCTTCTGTGAACTTTCATGTACAAATTTTTCTTTTTTTTTCTATATATATTTTTAGGTGTCCATATAATTTCTTTCTATTTTTAGTAGAGACAGGGTCTCGCTCTTGCTCAGGCTGGTCTCGAACTCCTGAGCTCGAACGATCCACCCGCCTCGGCCTCCCAGAGTGCTAGGATTACAGGCGTGAGCCACCGCGCCTGGCCCAAATTTTTCCGTATGTATGTTTTCATGCTCATCTGAGCTCTGAGTCAAACCAAACATCCCCAATACCTTAGGGATGAAGATTTTTCTGGGCAGCTGTTAGTGCAGACCAAATATTGACTGTCAGTTACTGATATTAGGTTCACCTAACAGTTTTACTGGGCTACCACTGACATATGAAAGCTGTATATATCTAAAATGTACTTGATGTTTTGATATATATTGTGAAATGATCACCATCATTCAGCTAATTAACATAGATATTACCTCTACACAGTTAGCATTTGTGTTTGTGAAGAAAATGTAATTTAAGATCCACCTTCCGGCTGGTACAAAGGTAGTCAGTTATCTCACTTGATTGTTCACAGTCAGCTATAGATTGAACTTCTTGGTGTACTACTTTCCACACTTCTCACTACTGCACTTGACTAGTCTAAAAAAATCCACTTTCTTAACAAATTGCAAATTACAATACAATGTTAACTATCATCCCCATTGTATACATTAGATCACAGAATTTATTCATCATAAATAACTGAAACTTTGTACTACTTTATCAATATGACCCCATTGCATTGCCCCTCAAGTCCTTGGCAAATACCAGCCTACTCTCCTCTTCTATCAGCTTGAATTTATTTATTTATTTATTTATTTCAGAGTCTTGCTCTGTTGCCCATGTCAAACTTCTGGGCTCAAGCAATCCTCCTTCCTCAGCCTCCCGAGTTGCTTGGGACTACAGGTGTGCACCAACAGGCCAGCTAATTTTTTCTATTTTGGGTGGGGACTGTGTCTCACTCTTGCGCAGGCTGGTCTTGAAGTCCTGACCTCAAGTTATCCTCCCACCTCAGCCTCCCAGAATGCTCAAAGCATTAGCAGTTTGACTATTTTAGATTCCACATTTAAGTGAGCTTATACAATAATTCCCCTTCTGTGTCTTGCTTATTTCTCTTAGCATAGTGTCTTTAAATTCCATCCATGTTTTGTCACAAATAGCAGGATGTTCTTTCCTATGACTGAATAATAGTCCATTGTGTATATGTACCACACTATTTTTATCCATTTTTTCACCAAAGGACAGATTATTTTTTTCCACATCTTGGCTATTATGAATATTGCTTCAGTGATTATGAGGTTGCAGATACATGGAGCTTTTTTTTTTTTTTTTTTTTTAGACAGAGTCTGGCTCTGTTGCCCGGGCTAGAGTGCCGTGGCGTCAGCCTAGCTCACAGCAACCTCAAACTCCTGGGCTCGAGCAATCCTTCTGCCTCAGCTTCCCAAGAAGCTGAGACTACAGGCATGCGCCACCATGCCCGGCTAATTTTTTCTATATATATTTTTATTTGTCCATATAATTTCTTTCTATTTTTTTAGTAGTGATGGGAGGTCTCCGCTCTTGCTCAGGCTGGTCTCGAACTCCTGACCTTGAGCATTCCTCCCGCCTCGGCCTCCCAGAGTGCTAGGATTACAGGTGTGAGCTACCGCGCCCAGCCTAGATGGAGTTTTAAAGGAGCTCCGAAAGAGGTCAGTGCTCTCCAATTAACTAGGGAGGGAGTGGTGATGGAAAATCTCTATGTTAAAATGCCACATACATTGATTGCTGTCTTAACAAAGGTCTGTAGTTTCTCTTGCATAGATAATTTAATTTTTTCCCTCTGGGTTTGGCAAATTTCAGAATTGTGAAAGTGTTGATTAAAGTTTTTTGCTAATATGTTCATCATTTTTCAGAGGAGAGTGGGTTTATTGTGGTTTGCATCCAGCAATTCCAGTAACTAATCCTCTATTCAATATTGCAGAGTTTTAAGGACCACATTAAACAATCAAATAACAAAATGCTGAGCAGGAGACTGAAACTCTTCCTTCATGGAGCTTATAATTTAGTCAAAATTATAAGGCATCAAATGGATAATTATGCAGCAAGCGTGTGTTCTTTTTATTAATTGTTCATTGGAGAAGTTTAGAGTCTAGGAACCTATAATATGTGTGGCCTAAAAGAATCTTGAAATACTGTAAAGTTTCTCTGGGCATGTAATTTCCAATCTGATGAGTAAAACTTTGCCTGGAATTAGCAAGAAGACTTTAAAAAAGAGGAAAAGCCTGTGCCTGGTTTAAAGCTGGAGTGGAAATAAGGTGTCAGACATTGTACCTGGCCTGGTGATGGGTTTTTGTCCAACATACCAAGGGGGAAAAGTTATCATTAGAAATATATTAGTTATTGGGAAACATTAGCATATATAAATGCATTTTCAGGCAAAAGTCAACAAAATAAACAGGATAGCAACACAGGAAAATATGTTAGCAACTTTTTTTAAAGGACTTTGAAAGAGAGCTGGGAAATACAACTTAGTGAAAAGACAACTTATGGAATGGGAGGAAATATTTCAAAGCATATATCTGATATAGTGTGAAAATCCCAAAAATATAAAGATCTCGCACAACACAAAAGCAAATATAATAATAAAAACCCTATGTATAAATATGTGCTGAATAGACATTTTTTTACTCAAAGACATAAAAATGGACAAGAGGTATATGAAAAGGTACCCAACATCACTAATCAGGGAAATGCACAAAAAATCACAATGAGATATTACCTTACATCTCTTAGAATGGCCATTATAAAAATGTCAAAAGATAACAAGTTTTGGCCAGGATGTGGAAAAAAGAGAAAGCGAATGCTTACATATTTACTGTTGGTGGGAATGTAAATTTATACAGCTATTATGCAAAATGGTTTAAAGTTCCTTAAAAATTATAATTTAATTTTCCTCAAAATATTATAAAAAATAAAAACCATTATAAATTTTTAAAATTAAAACTACCATATGATTCAGACATCCCATTTTTCTGTATGTATCAAAAGAAAATACAATCAGTATCAGGCTGAGCATTGAAAAAACAGAAAATACAATCAGTATCTTGAAGAGAGATCTGCATTCTCATGTATATTGTAAAACTACTCACAATATCCAAGGAATGGAAATAATGTAAGTGTTCTTCAACAGATGGGTGGATAAAGAAAATGTGATACAGAATGGAATATTATTCCACCATTAAAAGGAAGGAGACCCTGGCATTTGAGAAAACAGGGGTGTACCTGGAGGGCAGTATGTTTAGTGAAATGAGCCAGAGACAAAAAGACAAATACCACATGATCTCACTCATATGTAGAATCTAAAAAAGTTGAACTCATAGAAGCAGAGTAGAATGTTGGTTATCTGGAGATCAGAGAGAGGAGTTAGGGAGATATTGGTCAAATGCTGCAAAGTTTTAGTTTGATACGAGGAATACTTTCAAGAGATCTATGGTACAACATGGGAACTATAGTTAATGACAGTCTATTGTATTCTTGAAAATCAGTGAGAGTAGATTTTAAGTGTTCTCACCACAAAAAGTGATAAATATGTGAGGTAATGCATTGGTTAATTAGCTATAGCCATTTCATAATGTGTGTATATATATATGTATATTTCAAAGCATCATGTTGTGGGCCGGGCGCGGTGGCTCACGCCTGTAATCCCAGCACTCTGGGAGGCCGAGGCGGGAGGATTGCTTGAGCTCAGGAGTTCGAGACCAGCCTGAGCAAAAGAGAGACCCCCATCTCTACTGAAAACAGAAAGAAATTAGCCAAACAACTAAAAATAGAAAAAATTAGCCCCGCATGGAGGCACATGCCTGTAGTCCCAGCTACTTGGGAGGCTGAGGCAGGAGGATCGCTTGAGCCCAGGAGTTTGAGGTTGCTGTGAGCCAGGCTGACGCCACGGCACTCACTCTAGCCCGGACAACAGAGTGAGACTCTGTCTCAAAAAAAAAAAAAAAA
>CM052445.1:64841240-64857249 GCA_028533085.1 Varecia variegata | reverse complement strand
GTGGCTCACGCCTGTAATCCTAGCACTCTGGGAGGCCAAGGCGGGCGGATTGTTTGAGCTCAGGAGTTCGAGACCAGCCTGAGCAAGAGCGAGACCCCGTCTCTACTAAAAATAGAAAGAAATTATATGGACAGCTAAAAATATATAGAGAAAAATTAGCCGGGCATGGTGGCGCATGCCTGTAGTCCCAGCTACTCGGTAGGCTGAGGCAGTAGGATCGCTTGAGCCCAGGAGTTTGAGGTTGCTGTGAGCTAGGCTGACGCCACGGCACTCACTCTAGCCCGGGCAACAGAGTGAGACTCTGTCTCAAAAAAAAAATAAATTAATTAAAAAAAAAAAAATAACATTAATTAAAGGGTTTGAGCACACATACTAATGTGTTTGTAACTTTTTGACTTTTTTCTTTTATGAATTGTATTTTTTACCTATTATTCTATTTTAGTGCCTCCATTTCCTTACTGGTATTTAGGAGTCACTTATATAGTCCAGATATTAGTCATTATTAGATTTTTAGATATTGCACATATTTTTCCTAAATATATCATTTGTCTGTTAACTCTGACTATGTTGCTGTCATGGAGTAGAAATCATTAATTTTCATTAAGTCATATATCAATTTTAGTCTTTATGGCTTGTGCTCTTAGAGTCTTGTTTAAGAAACTAGATTTCGGCCGGATGCAGTGTCTCACGCCTATAATCCTAGCATGCTCGGAGGCCGAGGCGGGAGGATCGCTCGAGGTCAGGAGTTCGAGACCAGCCTGAGCAAGAGCAAGACCCCCTCTCTACTAAAAATAAAAAGAAATTATCTGGACAGCTAAAAATATATATAGAAAAAAAATTAGCCGGGCATGGTGGCACATGCCTATAGATAGTCCCAGCTACTCGGGAGGCTGAGGCAGTAGGATTGCTTTAATCCCAGGAGTTTGAGGTTGCTGTGAGCTAGGCTGATGCCATGGCACTATAAGCAAGCATGTCTGTTTGCTGACTCTTCAACAACCAATGTCTCTGGACAGAGTTCAACATACATCTTTAGAAAAAAATCAGAACTGGAAGTATTAGACTATAATCCATCAGCTTATAGCTTTGCAGGGGTAGAAGTTGGAGAGGTGCTCACATGAGGATTTCATCAGGTTCTCTGTACAGGGCACTTTTTTAGTCGGCTCTGACATTCCCATGCCAACACTGATATTGGCTAGTTAGACCCTAGGGGGGAGATACAAGAATGGAACTTAAATATTATATTCCCACTTCTGATCTGGGGGTGCTCTGTTACTACCCCTCCACACAGGTCTGGGAAATGTTGTGATCTACCTTGCAATTTCTCAGTGTTTTTATTTATTATTCGGATGCGTTCTTCCTTCTCCCTTCTGTAGTATTTAGGGCTGCTATTGAGGGAAGCAGCCAAGAGTTGATATGAATTCCCCATTTTATTAAGAACAGAAAGACTCTGAGTTTGAACTTTTAACTTATCATTTTTATTTGTATAAAGATTTAAAATTTGCAAAAGTTCAAATTCATCACAAAATGGATTTAGTTTATTATAACATTCAATTATAAGCAATCAAATTGACTGTTAAGGTTTAAATATCAAGAAAAAAGTAATTAATGATAATTTGCTTCTCCTTTAAGACAGCATCCCTGATTTTCAATTCTGAGTTAAGCTATTCCAATAGAATGTAATATTTAATCCAATTATATGTCTATAACCTTGGATTTGTATCGCCTACTTTTTAATCTTTCAATCTCAATATTCCTTTAGGGCAGTGATTAAACTTCACGTATCTCTGTGTACCACGGGCTGAGAACAAAGCAAGACATGTAGAACCACACTGCATTTGTATGCATGTGTGTAATAAATGAATCACTTAAACCATGACCAGAGACTTGCAGGAAAATAAGCATAGAACAGAAATGGTATATATTTTGGGTATTTTAGAAATTATTATAATGTATTATTATGATGAAGAGGAGTGATAGATCTTACGACTTGTATTAGTTCCTGGCCCTGTTAATTATTTAAAAATTATTTGTTTAGGGTCAATAGAATTAATCTCTCTTCTAGTCTCTTAATCTATAAAAAGATTATAAGAATGATACCTACTTGTTAAATATGTGCTAACTTATTATAAAACCACCTCATGATAGATGGACTTTTCTAAAACAACAAACCTGTACTCTTCAATAATGTCAATGTCACATAAAAATAAAGCTGAAGCATTTTCCTAGATTTAAAGAGACTGAAGACACATGAAAACAAAATGTAATTCATGTTAATTCCTTATATTTCAGATTTTTGACAGTTACAAAGGACAATTTAAAGACAATTTAGAATTTTTAATATTGGTAATATATTACCTAATAAGTACTATTCAGTAATTAATATTGTATTGACAAAGACTGCTGCCTTAACATTGCCCTCAGTTTAATGCTTAGGTGGGCTTCTTCCTGCCTGTGGTACCCTGACCTCCCTTTACTCCCAGCCCTTGGGGAATCCAGATGGCTACACAAATAAGTCCCCCATCCCTTCTCATAGAGCATTTACTTTAGGAAACTGATCATTGAAAATTACTTCTTTGCCTCTTTGAGATGCAAATATTTTTAAAGAATCTAGATAATTTTACAAACCAATACTGTCTTTTTCAAAGACCTTGGAACTAACACTTTGAAATGTAATCATCAAGGAAGATAGTGTCCCTATCTCCCAGTCTTTGGGTTTTGTCTTGTTTTGTTTCTATCTCCCAGTCTTTGTAAGAAAGTAGGAACCTAACTGTGGGGGCATGTCTTACTCCAAGTTGTAAAACTACTTCCTGTCATGAATATAGAAGCTGGCATTTACTTTGGGTAAGGCCAATTAGCAAACACCGCAAACATACCCCAGCATTTAAAAGCCCTCCTGTTGTTTGTTTCAGTTGAGTTGAATTCGGAGTGTGTTCTGATCTCTCTCCAGGATTGCAAGAGAACCTTGAATAAAGTTTTTCTCATGTGTTTATCTTATCTGGTGAAGTTTTTGCTTTGGCAGTATAAATGTTAACTTTTCTAAGTTTGGCAATTGTGTTATGACTAAGTAGGGTGCTGATATACTTAAGCAAGGGCAGAGCAAGATGGTCAAGCAGAACCTCCAGTGATGGTCACCGTACAGGACCATCGAATTGAACAACTATTCTTACATAAAAGCACCTTTATAGGAACCAAAAAGTCAGGTGAGTGATCACAGTACCTGATTTTAACATAACACAAAGGAAAGAGGCATTGAAGAGGGAGGGAAGACGGGCTTGCATTGACTACACTACCCCTCCCTCATTCTTCAGCAGAGCAGCACAGGGAGAGAAGCTGTGCGCTTGGAAGAGGAAGAGTGAAGAGAGTGTGGGGCTTTGCATTGAAACTCAATGCTGCCTGTCACAGAGAAGCACAACACAGAACGGAATTCTGCCAGCATCCATGGAGGGAGCATTTAGACCAGCCCTAGGCCAGAGCCACAGTGGGAGGAAACTGGGTCCCACGTGGCTCCACCTCTGTCTGACCAAGTTGCCCGGGTCCTGGAATAAATTTGAGAGGCAGTTAGGTCGCAAGGACTGCAGTCCTGTGTCAAGCCCTGGTGCTGCACTGCTCTTGAAGGCAGTGGAAGTCGGGTACGTGCAACGCAGTGCAACACCAGCCGTGGTGGCCATGAAAGTGCCCGCCTGCATCCCCATCCCCCAACTCCAGGAGCGACTCTTCTGTTTGGGAAAAGGAGAGGGAGTAGCACGGAGAACAATGTCTTCTAACTTGGGTGCACTCAGCCATAGGAAAATGAAACAACAGGCAGAATCCTGAAGGCGTCACTTCCAGGTCTTTGCTCCTGGACAGTGTTTCCGCACCCACCCTAAGCCAGAAGGGAATCTCTGCCCTGGTGGGACAGACCTAGTCCCAGCAGGATTCACTACTGGCTGCCTAAAGTGCTCCGGGCCTTGCATAAATAGCAACAGTTTCCAGGCTGTTGTCATCACAGGCCTTGGGTGAGACCCAGCACTGCCATGGCCTGCATGGCTTCAGGTGCCACCCATGTAGTGCCCACTGTGATGGCCATAGACATCCTTGTGTCACCCCTCCTTTAACTCCAGGCTGTTCAGTGTGGAGAGAGACTCCTTCTGAGGGAGGAAAAGAGAGAGAAAAGAGAGAAAGACTTTTCCTGGTAACCCAGGAAATTCTCCCTTACCTTACCCCAGCCAACTAAGGCTCCGTACCTTGGAGTTGCCAAGAGTCACAGCATCGCTGGGCTTATGGCGGCCTCTAGTGTTAATACAGATGCAATGACCAGAAGCTTCGTTCACAGCGTTCAATTCCCTTTGAATACATGGAAAGCCTTCTCAAGAAGGATGAGCATAAACAAGCCCAGACTGCAAAGATTGGAATGAATATCTAACTCTTCAATGCCCAGACATTGGTGAATGTCCACAAGCATTAAGAATATCCAGAAAAACGTGACCTCATCACACAGAATAAATAAGTCACCAGTGACCAATGTAGGAATGATGAACATATGTGACATTTCTGACAGGGAATTCAAGATAGCTATCATTAGGAAGTCCAACAAACACCAAGATAACACAAATAAAAAGTTTAGAATTTTGTCAGGAGAATTTTAAAAATATATCAAAATAATCAAAGAAATTAAGCAGAAATTCTGGAGATGAAAAATTCAATTGACAAAGTGAAAAAATGCATCAGAGGGTCTCAGCAGCATAAATGACCAAGCAGAAGAATGAGTGAGTTAAAAGATAAGCTACATGAAAAAACACAGGGGAGAAAAAGAATAAAAAAGAATGCAGCACACCTACAAGAACTGGGAAAATGTCTAAAGGGAACAATCTAAGAGTTATTAACCTCAAGGAAGATGTAGAGGGAGAGATCAGGATAGAAAGTTTATTCAAAGAAATAACAGAGAACTTTCCAAACCAAACAAGGATATGAATATCAAGGCATAAAGTCATAAAACATCAAGCAGATTCAACCCAGAAGACTGCCTCAAGGCATATAGTAATCAAACTCTCCAAGGCTACGGGTAAATAAAAGATCCTAAGAGCAGCAGAGAAAAGAAGAAAATAACATAAAAAAGAGCTCCAGGAGTGATGGCCGCTCACGTCTGGGGGTCCCAGGTGAAGTGTTGGAGCACAGGGAAGTTCTGCAGCCTAGTGACAGGGGTGGAGACTCAAGGGTGGGGTCTTGGGGCCCAGGCACAACCCTGGAGTCTTAGGGGTGATGTTGCAGGCCCAGCAGGGGGCCGAGCCTCAGGCTTGGGCACAGCGAGAGCTTCAGAGCTGGACCTGGGGATTACAGGGGCAGAGCTGCGCAGATGGATGGCTGTTCTGCCAGCGTGGAGACTGCTGATGCTCAGTTCCTTATGGTAAGCAGGGCTTTGTCTTGGTGGCCCAGGGACCTCATAAGCGGGCCATAGTTGCTGGTCAGCCAAGGTTCTCCCCCCACACCTAGGACCCACTGAGGCAGTCTCCCAAGGCTTCCTAGGTGGTTCCTGTGTTGTCCGAGGTGCCTCCTCTGCTCAGATCCCATGCAGGGGAGGAGGCATGCGCGGCCCCTAGTCACAGGGCACAGCACTGGGAGTGTCTGTTCTGTGTGCTCCCTCCCCAGGCTGGCAGGTGTGACATGAAGGCTACTGCTAGAAAGCTGAGTCCCAAGTGCACCTGGCGCCATGCACCAGAGCAATCAGGATGGCATCGGCTGCAGAAACCTGGGATCGGCAGCCACCAGATCTTTGCTGCACCTGCTCTCTGGTGCAATGTCCCTGCACAGATTCTGAGCAGCTCCCCGATCAGCCCAGAGGTCTGCAGTGGAGGAGAGAGACCCCTCACAGCAATTTTTATTCCCCTCCTAAAAATTGGCGCCCCCTTGAGCTACTTCTATTCCGCTGTCTTCCCCTCCCCCAGCAGTGTAAATTGTATTGGGACCCCCAGCTTAATCTCTGAATTGGTGGGTGGTGCTTGTGAAGAGCCCCCCCAGAGGACAGAGGCAAGAGCTAAGCAGAACAATGGATTGGGTGTTATCAACCTGGGTCCAGAATCAAGACCTAATCAAGGAACATTCTCATCGTTATAGTAGGTAGTAATGCAACATCTGCTCAGTGGACTTTCAGAATTGCTGGGACAAGTGACTTCTGTGTGCCTCCTATTCTTTCACCCTCTGAATGGCAGTGTTTAGTTATCCTGTTTAAGTATGATACATTGGGCATGTGAGGTGCAGATAACTTGTCTTTTTGTTCCTCGGATTTTGCTCTCAAGAGAATGAACATCTGGGTCTGATGTAGAGAATTCCATGAGATCGTGGAATTCCAGACTGATGCTGCACCTGAATGGAATCTTTAGGTTGTTTGCTTTGAGTAGGATTGCCAGATTTAGTAGTAAATAAAATATATAGGATGCCTACATGAAACTGAATTTCAGATAAAAAATGGTCAATTTTTTAAGGATAAGTATATCACACTGTGCAATATTTTGGACATACTTATCCTAAGAAATTATGCATTATTTATCCAAAATTCAAATTTAGCTGGGCAGCCTGCATTTAATCTGGCATCCCAATGCGAAAGTGTAGCTGTATTTTGCTTACAAAGACAAGGAAGTGAATAACTCATGATAAAGAATTCTGGCAGATTGTACTATTTATTCAAAACTATTTGTTTCCCCTTCTTATGCATTGTCTGCCTGCTGGTCCTCCCTGGGAGAAGATTTCTTTTCCTGACTCATTGATGTCAGGCTCAGCCATATGTCTGGATCTCGTCAATTTGATGTGAGTGAAAACGATATTTGCTGTTTCCAGGTAAAAATGTTAAGTGCCTTCATATGATTCTGACGTTCCTCTTGTGCCTCTGCCACAATGCCCCAGTTGAAGGTTGTTCCTTCAGTCTAGATCCTGGAGCAAAGAGATGGAGCAGAGCTGCACCTGCCCTTCGAAGGACATAAACACAAGCCAGAAATGAACCGTTACTGTTGTAAGCCTGTGGAGCACTGATTCCACTTTCTACCTCCTCCATGAGCTGTTATTACTCCTGGTTTTCTGCCACCTAGAAATGAATGTACAATTGTCAATATTTGGGTAAATCAGAGACATAAATCAGGTAAGGGAACCTGGATCAGAGCTTTGGATGTTATTACTGCAACATAATTTAGTCTAAACCGACTAATAGAATAAGATTCTATGTATACATATAAATGTTTATGATTTTAGCATCTGGGTGGTTTTCATCATAAAATTAAATCACATTCTAATTGAAAAAAAATACAAACACAAAGACAATATACGTCGCCCTTAAGAAAAAAACAAAAAGGAGTGCCAATACATTTGGAAGCAGACATCTCAGCAGAAACATTGTAGGCCAGGAGAGAGTGGGATGACATAGAAAAGGGGCTAAAAGAAAAAACAACCCTCCAACCTAAGATGTTGTATCCAGAAAAACTATTGTTCATACATGAAAGAGAAATCAAGAGTTTCCCAGACAAACAAAAGCGGAAATATTTTGTCAACACCAGACCTACCTTACAAGAAATGCTAAAGGGAGTTAGTCAATCTGACAGAAAAGGACATTAACAAACAACAAGAAATCATCTGAAGGTATCAAACTCACTGGTAAAAGTAAGTACACAGAAAAATACAGAATACTCTAACATTGTAATTGCAGTGTGTAAATCGCTTATTGTTAGTAGGAAGACAAAAAGACAAGCATGTCAAAAATAACTACAATGGTAGGGCAGGGGCTGTGGGTCCATCTTCTCCTTTTGGTCCCCACATCACCCTTAAGAATTCTTTGGGACTGTTCCATCTCTCTGTGATGTAGACATGGAATTCTAGTGAGGAGCATGCACTCTTGGTGCCCAGCTGTCTGAGGCCACAGTTGCTTCAGATGATGGAGAACTATTGCTTTTTCCTGAGGAGACTTAGTACCCCATGACTGAGCTTAAGCTGGACTCTATGGAGCACTGATTACATTTTCTACTTCCTCTGTGAGCTGTTATTACTCTTGTTTTTCTGCCACCTAGAAATGAATGTGCAGTTGTCAATATTTGGGTAAATCAGAGATGTAAATCAGGTAAGGAAACCTAGATCAGCCCCCAGCAAAGTCTAAATCTTGCCTGTTCTTCTTCCTAATTATCTTGGCACAGAGGGATTCCTGATATGGGGTCTCTCAGGAGACATTAAAACATGGAACTTCTAGAGAAGTTTATGGGACAGATTAGGGGTCCCAGTGAGAATCAAAGCTTCTGCCCACATCTTACAGTTTATCTGTGTGTGGTAGATGGTTCCAGGAAAGATCCCAGAGTCCTGGAAGGGATTATTCAGAGAAGGCAGGACCCTTGGAGACCATAGTACTAGGACACATATTCAGCGGTCACTGTCTGGCTCAGATTCTTGGGCGTAAGCCTGTGTGGTGGGGCTGCAGAGCAGGGCATGGCTATAAAAGCCTCTGATCAGGCCAGGTGAAGATCTAACTCCGCGAGAAGTCTCCTACGGGACAGAATATCATGCCTCTGAGCCTTCCTCACTAGAGGACCACTGACTGAATAATTGTTTGAAAATCATGCGTGGATCAGGTCTTCTTTCTTTTGAATTTCTTAAATAATGAAACAGAGAAAAAATCGTAAGCACTTTCAAACTGAGTGATAGTGTGAGCAACTTCAGTGTAAAATGTCATGGGAGGGAACTCTATGGCCCTGTCCACCCAGAAACCTCAAAAATCCTGGTACAACCTATTAGAATTAACCTTATCAAAATTTGATTTTTTTTGCCATATAGATTTGTCTTCCATTGGGCCTTTATTGTTATAGTTTGTAAATAAGAAATCAATTTCATTACTTTTGTAATAGGAGCATCAAATTCCCATACCCCAGGTATTAATGATGTCATCTTCACTGTAGTTTTTGTTGCTTATTAAATTTCCGCTAAATTTTTGTCCCCCACCTACAAATTCATACGTGGAAACTTAATCCCCAGTGTGATAGTATTAGTTGTTGGTCTTTTGGAGGATGGGATTAAGTCAGGAGGACTCTGATCTCATAAATAGAAGTAACGTGCTTGTGAAGGAGGTGGAAGGAAGCACCCTTGTCACTTCTGCCATGAGAGGACACAGCAAGAGGGCACCATCTATGAGAAACAGGCCCTCATCAGACACCAAATTTTCTGGTGCCTTGATCTTAAATTTTCGAGACTTCTGAACTGTTGTTTACACATTACCCAGTTTAAGGGGTTTTTCTAATAGCAGCCCAAATGCACTAAGACACTTAACTTATACACTTTCTTCTATTTCTGAATTTTTAGCTCCACTGATCTATCAGTTTTTTCATCAATTGGGATATCTCATAGGACTGGTCCATCTCATTTATTTCTTTTCTCAGAGTTTTCTTGGCTATTCTTATTTGTGTTTTTGCGTTTTTTCAATAACATGTCTATCTCTAATATCTAGTGTAATTTGTATTGGAACAAGATTAAATTTTTATAGCACCTGAAGAACAATTGATGTTGCAAATATTAAGTTTTTCTACCTAAGGACATGATGTGATTTTCCATTTGTTTATGTCAAAATTCATATATTCTAGAAACTTCCTATCATTTTTCTCATACACTGTACACATCTTTATTAGATTTATTCCTAGGTAATTTTATTTTTATTCTATTAAAAAGTAAACTGAAGTGCAATAAAATTTTAGAATTTGAGTAAAAGCAATTCATGAATTGGAGAGCCCCAGACTGAAAGAGGTTTAGTGTTTCTATGACAAAGTGTCAGAGGCAAGTATTTACTGGGAAAATGTAAGCAAAATAATTGGTTGCTATTACAAAATTGAATTTTTGTTTACTTTGTTGGAAAGTTCCTGACTATATGAATTTGCTGACAACTTGTGATTGGTTGAGCTTAAGTTCCGTTCTTTCTTTCTTTTTTTTTTTTTTGAGACAGAGTCTCACTGTGTTGCCTGGGCTAGAGTGAGTGCCGTGGTGTCAGCCTAGCTCACAGCAACCTCAAACTCCTGGGCTCAAGCAATCCTCCTGCCTCAGCCTCCCAAGTAGCTGGGACTACAGGCATGCGCCACCATGCGTGGCTAATTTTTTCTATATATTTTTAGTTGTCCAGCTAATTTCTTTCTATTTTTTTTAATAGATGGGGTCTCGTTCTTGCTCAGGCTGGTCTCAAACTCCTGAGCTCAAATGATCCACCCGCCTCAGCCTCCCAGAGTGCTAGGATTTGTTTTTTCTTAACATAGGCCTTGAAAAGAAATAGCTTAAGTTTTTCTTATGTTTGCAAATCTAGCAAGGTTAAAGTCACTCATGAGGCCTAACTGGTTTTGTCTGCCCAGAGATGCCTTAGACCTGGTCTCCATTTTAATTTACTTATATAATCTTTTTGAAATTTCATCTCGAACCCTAACTGAAACTTGTAAATTATTTTTTCTACATATATAGACACTTGTGTATGTTTTGAAGGCATGTCCTGGTTTCAAACTGATTTGTAGTATATTATTTTGAATTGGCCTCACTTACTGAAATAATAAACCACTATCCCCCAACTACAAGAGCTGTGGGTTCTTGGGAGGTCACAGTGGAGATGAAGCAGAAGTGAAGAGAAAACCACCCTTTACCCGACACATGCAGTATATGGATAAATGCATAATTATATAAAATTTAAAATACTCAAAAGCCATTGATGTTTTATATCATTACTATGCAATATGGAAATTATAAGGCAGGGAACAAAGTAAACACTCAAATATTTTTATTTTTTCTGTATAAAAGGTAAGTACATTTATATGATGAAATATTACATGATCCTACCATAAAATGCAATAGAAAATATATGAAATAAAATATAACAGTATGTAAGAAATGACAATACCTACATTAGATTTAATATTCCACAATAAAATAAGATCAACTAAAACCCATAAAGTACAAGAAAGTTTTAAAAAGCAAATTATGTAAGCCAAGTGAAGAATAAATATGATCCATAAGCATTTATAACATTGTCTTAGATTTTATATAAAGAAAATAAAAAGTAATAAACAATGGCATGATAATTTCACCAGGATTTCATTAAACTGAAAAAACGTAAACATTTCTCCATAGAGAATGCTGTTAAAGGTTAGTGGCTATCAATCCTCCATTGACTTGGGCTGGGAGAGTGAAGATCTATATCCTTTCCTGAATCAAGGGGGGCAGATGTCAACATACATTCATTTTGGCATACTTTACATTATACAAACACATATGAATGATTATACCCTAATGTTTTTCTAATTATAATTACATGACTCTCATAAAACATCTAAAAGACATGAAATGTCTAACATGAAATATAAAATTTGTCAGTAATCTCAGCCTTCAAGGAAACCCAGAGTTCACCACTCTGAGTATATTGTTCAAGTTCCTTTATTAGCACCAGTTCCTGTCATTTATTAACACTGTGTCCACAAAATTGTTGCTGATTGTCATGTGGAAGAATCTTAGAAGTGGAAGGTCTTTGTTCTCGCTCCCAGATCAAGGAGCCCCCAGCTCAAGCCTCATCTGACCCACTGACAGGCTTAGTTGTCTCCTGTCTAGGTAAATGCTGGACATGTCTCCCTCCTAAGAGGAGCTGTGGGCTTCTCCATCCAGGACTGGATCCCCAGGACCAGGCAGTGTGGCTAGAGTAAGCCAGTCCTCAGCAGGGAAGACATAGGCTGCCTGGGTGGCCATGGCATACAAGGTCTGCACCATGGCGCACAGAGGCCGCTGGAGCTGGGTGAGCTCAGAGAGCTGCTCCCAGGTCAGTGGAGAATACACCTGCTGTGCCCACACCTGGGCTATGTCTCGATAAATGGCTTCAGACATAGCACGCAGAGAGTTCACCAGACTTTGCCGAAGTGGTGTTGGGTGGTGTCTTGAGAAACGAGATCTGGGCCACTTGCTATGCTCCGTGTGGGCCTTCAGGTGTGCCCTATGGTTGGCATTGTGGGTCTCCTCCATTTCACTGTGTACAGCAGCAGAGGTCTTTGGTTTCTTTCCAAAAGTCAAGCTGCGCTCATCTTCTAGACAGTTCCCTACCAAGGAAGCATGCGAGTGAGAGACCTGCCAGAACAGTTCTCACGGACACTCATTCTGGAACCCCCCTCCCGCACCTTCAAGTGAACCCCACTTGTCTCTCCTTTTCCTTGACAGCCACATCCTTTATAATAAAGCTGAAAACCTCTTGGTTCCCAAAAGCTTTCTGAATGCCAGGATCTTTAAAATCATCTCAGCCAGTGAGAAAATCCCTTCCTGGCCAAACGCTATAGAAGTTACATGCTTGTCTGCCTGTTGGGGCAAATAAAGCAAATCCTACCTGCTCTGTCTTGGCAGCTGTCCTTGCAACTGATTTTCCTCTTCCTGGAGTTTCCTCCACCTGAACTGGCCTCTGATTCTGTGGATAAAATGAGAGTTTGAATGAATGCCTCCAGCCGAACACCTCAGAAGCCCTACTGCATCCTGGACACACAGGAGCTGCCCTTGCCACCAAAACTTGGGTCTTCTCTGTTCTCCTACGTCCAGGCTCTTAGAGGCCCTGGCTGCCAAAAAGTTCCCAGTTTCCTTCCCAGGGAAGACTGTGTTAATCCATATCCCGTCCCTCCTTACCTGGGAAGAGTCAAATCGTACCTGATCTAGCAGTACCGTTTCTGGCTTTGGGCTCAGTTGTGTTGGAATTCTCCTCCTCATTTGGATTGGGTTCTGATTCTAGTGTAAAAGGGAGTTTAAGTGACTCATCTCTCCCCAGGCAGAGAGGCCCATAGTCTATCTGTGACACATATTTGTGGGTCATTCGCACAACTGAGGCTGTTCAGCCATTGTCAAGAGTGAAGAGGAAAAATTCTGTTCCAGGGGATCACTGCCACATTCTCAAAGCCCCCTGGGGGCTATAAGCCTTTTCTAACCCCCAAACTCAAAGTGAAACCCTAGCAAACACACACTCAGTGTCCCTGACTGCACTCTTCCTTCCGGCCTCCATACGAACAGCCCAAGACCTTACCTTGCCTCTGGGTGTTGTGGTTCTCACTGGAATGGGCAGAGAGTGCCCTGCCTTTTTCTTCAAATGCTTTCTTCTCCTCATCTGAGTCTCCATCTGGAAAGGAAATCTGTTTGAAAGTGGGTTGACCAGTTTGGCATTGGCTGGAGGGGCTGTGGGGATCTCGGTCTTCAGTTCCCAATCCCATGTTGAAGTGCAGGTAAAAGGTCCTCCGTCTTACACATCCGGATTGAGAGTGTGGGTTGTTCTCCTGGACCTGCCTTTTATAAGCCCCTTGGCTGGGCGTGGCTCACTCCTATTGGCTGAAGAGACCCCTCCCTCCTGCCATTCATTATTGCCTCAACAAGGAATGCTGCTGGCTGTGGTAGCACTGGGGACCTAGACACCGACGAGAAGAGCATTTTGCAGATGTCAAAAAACAAGACAGCAAAGCCAGGGGCAAAGGGACAGGAATGCAAGGGACTCATCCCATCTGATTTCTGGCCTAATTCCACCCAAAAGTATTTAAGACCTTGCCAAGATTTCAAGATGCAGAATTAAACAAACCATATATTGACACATGTATATATATTTTGCACATGAAGGAAATGGTATATAGTGTTAAAATTATATACATATATGTTATAATTTTTCAAATGCTTGGAAATGACAAATATAAAATTATAGTTGATTGTATTAGATACATACATATGTGATAAAATAAAAAGGCAGAAAATTATAAACAGCAAATAAAATATTTCTTCCTATCTTGAAAGTGGAGGAGATGATTAGATCAACCGCAGGCGTATTTTGGGTTGATTAGATTAGGGCCGGTGCTGACCTAGTTAGTTACTGATTCCTGGGGCAGCAAAAAGTCTAGCTGGAGAGAGAAGTTTCCCCTCAGTCTTTCCCTCCCTCAGGCATCCTGGAACAGCCCCACACTGTGCTCTGAAGAATTTATTCAGCACCCACAATCTGAACTGACAAATTCAGCTGGATCATTATTATCTGTATACCTCTTGGTTCTTTCTCCTCATGTCTCTGTTAAAATGGATTGTTAATATAACTATTGTGTCATAAATTTTCAGACACCTAATAGGCCACTTGTTCGTGTCCTGTTCTAAAAAATCAATATCCAAATCTACACACCAAAAAAACCTTCCCTAAAATTACCCTTTCAAAGCTGCCTGTGATTGTTGCTGACTCACTGACCTCCCTACTCTTTAACCCACAGAGGAAATGCAAGAATTGTCAGGTCTTAGGACATGTGGCTGGGACCAGGAGGTGCCCAGTGTAGTGCTGGGGTGGGACCCTGTCCGACATCCCTTGGGATCAAATAAGAAAGAAAAGGAGAACCTGGAACTGAGGAAGCCCTGCCAACCCCAGACTCCTTTAGCAAGGGCCTTTCGCAAGACTGAGAGAAGGAACAAAAGCAATGATAAGGCATAATTGGCTCCATGAACAAACACAGAATGATAGCCCCATGTATGTTTTCCCTGTAGCTTTTTTATGTTTTGCATTCCTAGGCCAGTAGGGCTCAATGATCAAAACATCATTATCTTTCTGTTTAACCAATCCTTTTAACTTTTAATTGTCTCTGGAAATGGCAGACTCTTTGCAGGATAACAATGCCAACATTCACCATCCATCACCAACCTGTGACTTCTGTTCCTTTCTTTTGCTTTAATATTTTGAAAAATTGTTGGTTTTTAAAAAATCTTTTTGTTTTTCTTCAGGTTGCTGAGCCCAAATGCAGAGGAGGAAGCAGCAACCTGGGCAGAGAGAGGTGGTCAGGGGAGCCAATGCTCCATTTGTACCAAGCCACTCTGGGCCACCAACCTGTGATTTCTGAATAAGACTGTTAGGTAGATAGTTATGATTTCTGGCTCTTCTCAGGACAAAGTGCTGAGGACAATCTGAGGACAATCGCAAGCAATTGTTCCACCTGGGAAGGAGGATAAGGGTGGGCACTCCATTTTTGTGTTGCCCCACCCTTAATCCTATCCTGAGCAACTGCTACACCTGGGGAAGGAGGGAATGCATTATCACTCTGGGAATTCCCCAACCCAGGCATGATAGAATTTAGAAAGTGACCTAGAGTAACCCAAGGGTAATTATTATGCCATTAGCTTGAACCTGCATTGTGGTTCACCCCCGCCCCTAGCAGGCTTTCTGAAAGGGAGCACGTATAATAGAGAGTGTTCTATTGATTTTGCTAATTTTGGTTATTAAAACCATTATAAAATTTTCTATTTAGTTTATGTCATTGTTAACCTAATGCTGCTACAGATAGCATATTGATCCTATGTTTTGATTTGTCCTTTCATGTTAGGACAATTTTTCTTTATTTTATTCAGCAAATTTTATTTTCATTAGATAAAAGCGATCTTGTAGTTACCATGTGCTTTATAGATCTGTGCTTTGTTAGAAATACAGATTCTCAGGCAAAACCCGCACCTGTTTTGTCAAAATCTGGATTTTAAATAATATTTTTAGGTGATTCACATACACATTAATGATTACTAAGTGGGGGTAATTATATTATTAAATGGGGGCAATTTATATGGTTGTAATTGATTTGTCAAAAAAGTTCAGATAAAGCCAGGTGCAGTGGCTCATGGAATCCCAGCTCATGCCTCTAATCCCAGCACCTTGAGAGGCCAAGGTGGGAGAATAACTTGAAGCCAGGAGTTTGAGACCAGTTTGGGCGACATAGCAAGACCCAGTCTCTACAAAAAATTTTTGAAGAATTAGCCAGGTGTGGTGGTGCATACCTGTGGGCCCAGCTACTTGGGAGGCTGAGGTGAGAGGATCCCTTGAGCCCAGGAGTTTGAGGCTGCAGTGAGCTATGATCACACCACTGCACGCCAGCCGGGGTGACAGAGTGAGACCTCATCTCTTAAGAAAACATAAAAATTTAGGCCGGGCGCGGTGGCTCACGCCTGTAATCCTAGCACTCTGGGAGGCCGAGGCGGGTGGATCGCCCAAGGTCAGGAGCTCGAGACCAGCCTGAGCAAA
>CM052445.1:64823769-64841140 GCA_028533085.1 Varecia variegata | reverse complement strand
GACAACTAAAATATATATAGAAAAAATTAGCCAGGCATGGTGGCACATGCCTGTAGTCCCAGCTACTTGGGAGGCTGAGGCAGTAGGATCGCTTAAGCCCAGGAGTTTGAGGTTGCTGTGAGCTAGGCTGACGCCACGGCACTCACTCTAGCCCGGGCAACAGAGTGAGACTCTGTCTCAAAAAAAAAAAAAAAAAAAAAAAAAACATAAAAATTTAGAAAAGATACAGTTAAGATTGTACCATTCAATGTATAAACATCTTATCTCATTAAAAAAACTAAAAAAAAATGAAGTTGGAGTGGGGATGGGTTTAAGTATAGATAAAACAAAAATGGCACATCTCTGGTAGTTGCTCAAGTTGGATAACAAGTCTATTATACTATTTTGTTTATTTTTAAGTGTTTTAAAATTTTCTGTAATAAAACACTTGCATAAAAAGGCAAAGTTTATCTGCAATGTTAGCTCTTAAGATCTTGTTACCTTAGAGGAGGAGGGAGAGAGAAAGTAGTTATTGGGAGAAGGAGAATGAGAGAGGCTGGTTCTTTTATTTTTTATTTTTTATTTTTTTTAGCCAGTCACATTTAACAGTGGGGCATTGAATGCCAACTTCACTGACACTAATGTTAATAAGTTCTGATAACCCACTACCATCAGACCAGCCTAGAGAGGCTGGTTATATTGCTCAGTTAAGTTGTATATGCTTTGTTTTTTAGGTTTTTTTTTAAATTTTTATTTATTTATTTATTTTGAGACAGAGTCTCTCTCATTCTGTTGCCCAGGCTAGAGTGCCGTGGCGTCAAGCTCACAGCAACCTCAAACTCCGGAGCTCAAGCGATCCTCCTGCCTCAGCCTCCTGAGTAGCTGGGACTACAGGCATGCGCCACCATGCCCGGCTAATTTTTTTCTATATATATTTTTAGCTGTCCATATAATTTCTTTCTATTTTTAGTAGAGACGAGGTCTTGCTCTTGCTCAGGCTGGTCTCGAACTCCTGACCTCAAGCGATCCTCCTGCCTCGGCCTCCCAGAGTGCTAGGATTACAGGCGTGAACCACCATGCCCAGCCAAGCAAATTTATTTTTTCTGTTTTACATTGAATTCATTTCTTTAAAATTTTATAGCTCCTGGTTCAAAATCTCTCCATGCAAACCAAATATAAAATTTTACTTTTTTCTACTTTGGAAAAAGGAGAATTTATTTCTCACAAAGGGTAGAAACCTGTTGGGCAGCCATTCCAATAGGCTGGGAAGAAGAGCACTGGCCAGAAGCCAGGCACACGTGCTTCCAGATTTTTCTTCTTCCCAAGTTCATGAAGTGTTTATATTACCTGCTCAGAGATTATACAAATGTCATCCATAAACTTTAATGGTATTCAGAAAATAATTTTAAGATTTGGACAATTTTACAGTGACTGTATTAAGTGAACTTTTATTTAATTAGTTCATTCCATTTTTTCTCAAGAACTCTATTTAAGGCATGTTTTTTCATTTTTGTTTCTTTCATTTTTTTTTTCTTTTTTTTTCTTTTGGCGAGGTTCACGGGCCTGAGAGAGAGAGGCCTGGGAAGTTGCCTGTTTCTTTCATTTTTTTATAATTGACATAATTGAGTTTATTGATTTTATTGGGCCAATTTGTTCAAGGGAAAACTGTGGAGGCTTCATAAGTCATAGTATTGTTTTGACATTTGTATGAAGTGAACAAACACAGGACAATGCTTGGTGTGTAGTAGATGCTCCATAATTAGCATTAAATATTTCCGTGGAAATGGTGTGTAGCTCCCGGCAAAAGATTGAAAACATCCAGGGTGAATAAGTGGCATTGATTCTGCATATGGAGAGGGTATATTTGTACTCAGGCTGCACAACTGACTCTCTTTGAATTTACAAAGAATTTTGCTTATTTTATTTCCTACTTATCTTCATTCCTCCGTGTCTCTTTATTTTCATCCCCAGCTAGACAGCATTCTTCTTTTTTGCCTGTGTTATGGCTACAACTTTCTCACTCTTGTCCTAACCACATGGTATTTCACACAGTGTTTTTGAGGTTCTGATAGAAGTTTGGAATTTTTTAATGTGGCAAAAATTGTTTTTAACTGGAGAGTTTGAGGATAGATAAGAGGAATGCAGTTTCAATGGGTCAGAAGATTAAATCACATATTTAGCATTATTTGTCTTTGTATATAAAAAGAAATTGTTATTAGATCCTAAGACAAAGTGTGGTAAATGTCAAATTAGAATAATTAGTGTATTAACATTGTGTTGTATATTGTAAGTGGTGTGTTAAGAAACATCGGCATTTGGAAATTTGTTAAGGGAAAATATATCTTAGAAATAAATTTTTAGGGAGAGTTAATGGTAAATGAAGTATTTTGAATTTAATTTTCTATAAAATACTTATGTTTGTATACAAAATCTTCTTTCTTTAAGTGTGTATATTCAGTCTTGGACAATGGTAAAATGACCTCTGTACATTTAAAATTTGGAAGGATCTTTTTTTTCCAGATTAATATTGTAATCTTGGGGAATTTCCTCACTCACAAATTATTAAATATTTATTTCAGCGGGTACAGTGACAGTCAACAATTTTGATTCTTAGTCACCTAACTGTCATCAACTCCTGGGACATTCTCTCTGGAAGAGTCTTAGGTACCATGACAGCTTTTGGATTGAAACATTTCTCAGTGATTCAGGATGCAAACTTGTTTTTTGTAATCACAGAGTGACCAGAGGTGGGAGCATTAGCACCACTTGCCTCTTTAGTGTTTTCTGTGCCGTCACCATCAGCATTAGGAACTCCAGGGGCCTCAAGCTGAAAGTAAAAGCCCTAAAGTACATCAGCCTCTTCTGTGCTCTGTACTGGTTCCTGACATGCTAGTAAATATCTGAGTTTCTATCCTTATGACTGACAAATGGAATCACAAAAACATCAAGAAAACTATATTTTTTGTACTGTTCAGCTAAGCTTAGAACAAAAACATAGACTGGTATTTGGAACATGTTATTCTCCCATAATTTTATTTTTTAATTTCTCTGGCTTGGATATTCTGGTACTATGTTTAATAAGATTGGTGAAAGTGGGCATCCGTGTCTTGTAATAGCTCACAGAAAAAAAAAATGCTTACAACGTTTCCCCACTTAGTATGATTTTAGTTGTGTGTTTGTCATACATGGTCTTTATTGGGTTAAGATGCGTTTATTCTATTACTAATTTTTTGAGAGTTTTTTATCATGAAAGAATGTCAAATTTTGTCAAATCCTTCTGATCTATTAAAATGTTATAGTTGGTCCTCTGGTCTGTCATCTTCATCAGAATCTTGGAGGATGTATTCATACCAGAAGAGGTCATGAATTCATTACATTTGACATTCTGTGGACATGATTTTCTTATAATGTCTGCTACGAGTGTCTGACTTCCCAAATAGAACTGAGAACCAAGGGTGGTCATTTGCTTTGTTCATTAAATTATGCCACACACCTGAAAATGTGACTGTACAACTTAAGTGCTTAATTCATATGTGTTGAATGAATGAACCCAAACCAGAACCTCCTCAAATATCTGAGTGTACCAGAGGCCCCACTTCCAGTACCCAGGTAGCACTGTTCTGTGTCAAGGACAAAGACGAGATAGAAGGATTCTCAAACCTCCTTCACAAATAATAAATGGGTTTTGCTTTTTATGTGGTTTTTTTAAACATAGAGAAACATGGGCCATCTAGGCATGAGGCAGAGAGCTTCTTCAGTGAGGAAGGAGAAAAAAAATAATAATGAATAATCATGGCAGGCCCAGTAGTCTTTCTACAGAGCAAGGCACTAAGGAACGTCCTAGCCATGTCTTATGCCTTGTAGTCTCTCTCTACAAGAACTCAATAAGGTTCATCTTCTTACCACCTCACTTTTCAAAGGAGCAAACTGAGTCATAGAGAGCTACAGTGACATCTCTAAGACAGCTAGTAGGTGACAGAGTCACCATTGAGCCTTAGAGGGGGCAGATGCTCACCTGCTGAACATCTGGTCCCGGAAATGTGAGGTGATGGTGAAGTCCCAGTAGGAGCCTAGGAATGTGGTGAAGAAGATGGTTCAACTCTGGAAGGCTGGAACCAGGGACTCCACTGGCTGCTCCCTTGTGCCTGGCTAGAAGGTCTTCATCATGCACATCTCCTCTAGGTTCAGGGTAGAATCATTTCCATTCTAGGCAGGACAAGGAGGGACATATGGTCAGTGACAGCACCATGAACCACTGGAGAATTGGGGTGTGGAACACAAACAAGCCTGAACCCTTCAGGGACTTGTGCATGTGGAGGACATGAGTGTTTCTGGTGAAAAAGTTTCTAAACTTCCGAGGTAAAATTTGATGTCAGGAATAAAGTATAACTAAATAATACATTCAAGGCATCTTTAAGGTATTTTGTCAGCTGTAGAGCAGCAGCATTCACCTGTATTCATAGGCCGTGTGAAGAGCATTATCCCTGAGTCTTCCATAATACCCTAATAATAGAGATAAGAAAACAGAGGCTTTGGGATGCCAAATGGCTGCTCAACAGCACACAGGTCAAAACTGAGAACGTTGCACAGTGAGGGCTCTTAGAAATTCCCTCTAAACTCCCTGAGGCTCAGTCTGCTCTGACATGGAGGGGAAGGGCTTGGGAAAGCCTCATTTCCTCTCAATTTTAGAGACAGTACAGAGGGCAAGACACCCTAGGAGAACCCTTTTGACACAATAGCAACACAATTGCTTTTCTTTTTTTACATTAAGTCTTAAGAAACAACTACAGGAATTCCAGATTGGCCAAAGGGAAAATACTGGGGGACTCCAGGGTTGGAGAAAACCCATCACAGGGCCAAGGATCTGAGCAGATGACTGAGGATAGAGGAAACTCACATAAGTGTTAAATAACGGAGAGGTGACTCACGAGTATCTTTTGGGAAATTGGAATGAAATGAATGTTATTTCATTTGTCACACAGATACAAAATTGGCAAAAATTTAAAATAATATTAACACCCAGGGGAGTCTGGATGCAGAGAAGCAGCTACACTCAGAAACTCCTGGTGTCAGTGTACCTGCCACAGCTCTTTTGGAAAGAATTCTGGCTACAGCTGTTAAATTTATAAATTTGCACAGCCTTTAACCCAGTAATCTTTTCCTGGGATTAGTCTATGCTATGGAATGAATTGTGTACCCTCCCCCAAATTTACATTTTTATGTTCTAACCCCCAGTGACTCAGAATGTGACAGCATTTGGACAGTTGGTCCTTAAAGAGATAATTAAGATTAAGTGAATTCATTGGGTTGGGCTCCAATCAATTATGCCTGGGGTCTTTATAAGAAGAGGCAGTTAGGACACAAAAAAAGGCAGTAAGAAGCACAAGAGAAAACCCAGTGAACGAACACAAGATAGAAAACAGCCATCTGCAAGCTATGAAGATAAGCCTCAGAGAAACCACCTTAGCCAACAGCTTGATGTCAGATTTCTAGACTCTAGAATTGTGAGAAATTAAAATTGTGTTGTTAAAGCCCTTCGGCCTGTGGTGCGGTGTCATGGCAGCCCTAACGCACTGTTGCAGCCGATTAGGACACACACAGTTTGTTCCCTGCAGAATAGCTGACAAGGAAATAGAATTTTATCATGCCGGGCTCTACCAGCATTGAAAGGCTGAACTGCTGTGGGAAATGGCCTCTCTTATGAAATATGAAGACATGTGAGGGCAGAGCTCCTGCCCTGTTGGGGCTACAGGGATGAGTTCTGTGAGATGACACATTGCAAAAAAATACATAGAGGAACTTAACTACCTTTTTTGTTTACTCCTCTCTTTTTATGTAAAAACTTTCCTAGTAGGAATGTTGTTCTTTAAGTCTTGGAGAAGGTCTGGCAGGGCAGTGGAGGTGCCTGCCACTGGAGGTACTTGGGACAGGTAGTTAAAACATAACATAAAACAGTAGTGACATGCAAAGATATTCATGGCCTAGCGTAAAGTGAAAACAACACAAAAGTGTTTTCTGTGATATTCCTACAACTATGTCAACAGGACTTTTCACCTAACCAAGTTGCCACTGGGGACTAATGGAGGCCAGATATTTTTGGGAGGGGACTGTGGGACACTCACCTGGGAAAGCCTTTGAACAGAGCCCAGGGCGCCCCCATATTTAGATCTGGGTTCTAGACCTACCCTAGTCTTCTTGGGATCCTGTCTGTGGAGACCTCTCTGTGTCTGCTCTCACCCCAGACCCGCACTGGCCATGGTTTGTGGTGTGGTTCACCGGCCCTTCATCCAAGGAGAAGGAGAAGTTGGGCCTATCAGGCAGCTCCTCATTGATATGTGTGGAGCTGTGCAGAGAGACTACCCAGCAGCCAGGTCAAGAGGCATCAATGACCTGCCTGTCTGTTTCCACAGGGGACACCCCCATTAGAAATGCTGCTCCCCAGATCAGGCACATAGGAGATCTGCATAGACCTCCAGCCAGGGAGGAAGCAGATGACAGCTTGAAGTCTTGGGATTCATATCTGAGTAGACAAACTTAGTCCCTATCACTCACCTTCCCATCCTGCCCAGCTATGACTTGGGGTATGAACCTGACAGGCCCACTAGGCTTCATACACTTGACAATCTGCTGTCCAGAAAAAGCTCTCTCATTTCTTCCTCCCCTAACACATGGTGATGATAAGTGGTGTGGGGATGCCCAGGTGGGATCACAGGTGAGGCCCGGCCTGGATGGGCCTGACCTGGGCTGTCCTGTGTTACCTTGGAACAGTTTCTGCCAACTTGCCAGAGGCACCAGGGGTGAGGGCTGAGCCAAAGTCTCCATAGTCAAAAAAGACTCTCACTTCTGTCCTTCCTGAGGTGAGAGACTCAAAAAATGGCAATTGAACAGGAGAACATCTTGCTCTCTTGAGTGTCTCCCACCAAATGAGATGGATATGGAGCTGGCTGTAGAATTGTCTGGTTGCCAGAGTTCTACGTTCTGTTGGAGTCTGTCACCAAGGAAGTGAGGTCACTGCTTTGGAATTCCATCACCTGGGCCCCTTCATTCCACAAGAGTTTCCCAAAGGCCCCACTGGGATGCTCACTGTTCACCCTCCTCCCCGTGCTAACTCATCGCCTCTATATAATTATGCAAACACAGCCCCCTCTGAGCCCCCTGGGAAGACCTAAATGCAGCCAGGAACCCAGGTTTAAGGAGACAGAGCTGGGTCAGAACCTTCTTTCTTTTATCATCTCTGTTACCCTAGATAAATAATGATGTGTTTCAGGGCCTCCCCAGCCTCCCAACATTCACAGTGGGGATCATGCTAGCATCTACTTTCTAGGAACTCATTAGGTATGTAGGAGATAAAACTAGTGAAACTCATGGTATGGTGTCACATGTAGAGAATGCACAGACTTGAGAAGTAGAAAAATTACAAAAAGGGATGGGAGGTAGCATGGCATATATCTCAAGTAGGCCTGGGGTCCAGCGTGCGATCTTGAAAAGTTTACTTCCACTCTGGGCTTCATTTTTCATACTGCATCAGTAACAGTTTGAAATTAAATGAAATCCAGATAGCGCATCCCCTGACATCAAATCTTTCAATGCCTTCCCATTCTATGAAGAGGCAGATCCATGAGTCTCATCTCAGCCTGTGTGGTGTGCAGCCTCCACAAAGGCTCACAGCACTGAGTGGTTAGTGGCTCGCTTCTGACCAACAGAACACAGCTGAAGTCATGGGCTCTCATTTCTGTCTTAGTGAAGGCTGCCATAGCCAAGAACAATAAACTGGGTAGCTTATAAATAATAGAGTTTTATTCCTCACAGTTCTGGAGGCTGGAAGTTTGAGATCAAGGTGCCAGCATGGTCAGGTTCTGGTGAGGACTCTCTTTTCAATTGCAGATGCAGACTTCAGGTTGTGTCCTCATCTGGCAGAGAGAAGGGGACAAAGCTCTCTGGGGTTCCTACAATAAAGCCAGTAATCTTAATCATGAGGGCTCCAACCTTAGGACCTCATTACCTCTCATACCATTATATTGGGGGTTAGAATTTCAACATATGAATTTGGGGGATGGGATTCAGTCTATTGCAACTTCCAAGATTTTGCTACAAGAAAAGCTGTTGTTTTTCTCCTATTTACTCTGTCCTATGTTCTTTTCCTTAATCAGTCTCTTTCTCTCTCTGTCTCTCTCTTTCCCTTCCCCCACCGCCTGCATTGTATTTCTCCATCTGTTCTATGTAGAGGAGCACATGGCAGAGAAGTGAGGAAGTGCCCAGGCCAACAGACAAGGAGGAACCCAGGCTTTCAGTCCACACTGAATCCTGCCAATACCCACATAAGTGAACTTGGAAGCTGATCCTCCCACAGTCCAGCTTCAGCTGAGACCACAGCCCCAGCCTCTTGAGAGACCTTGAGGCAGATACACAAATAATTGAGATATGAAGTATTTGTAGTTTAGGTACTGAGTTTTGGGGCAGTGTTGTCAGGGAGGATCGGGTCATCTCCCAGGCCCCAGAATCCTCCCTCCCTCTGCTTCTTTCTCTCCCCAGCCCCCTCCAACCACACAGGCCCCTTTCTAACTTCCTCTGCCAAACTCACTTTCACCTGTGAGTCTCTGCACAGGGGCTTCTCCCTGACACACTGTTCCCAGACTTGTGCAGGGCTGGATTTCTGCTGTCATTCTGTTCACAGCTTGAAAGTACGTCAGTGAGGCATTTAGGTCCCCACAATTCCGTGACTCCCCAGCCCTGCCTCCCAACGTCCTACTTCGTTTTCATTGTAGCATTTGCTTTTTCTCTTTCACATGTACTTGATTTAGTGTTTTTTGTCCAGTTGTCCTCAGACTGTGGGCTCCTGGGGGACAGGGACCACTTAGTCATTTTCAGCATCATATGCTGGACCCACCAGGGCACCTGCCACAAGGTGAGTACTTGGGGCAGGGTTGCTGAGTGAATAAATGGGGCGATATCAGAGCCCCCTTCCTGCTTTTGAGCACCTCATAATATGGAGATCATTGATAATAACAGGAGCTGTGAGTTGTGTCTGAGAAAGGGGACAGCCAGAATGACCTGAGCATGACTCTCCCCTGGCTCCAGCTGCTCCAGCCAAGCCCAGTGAGTACTAGGGACACAGGTTGCTGTCACCTCTGGTGGCCAAAGCTAGCACTGCAGACATGGGCAGGAGTATCACAGAACAAAACAAGCACCTGTGTTGTGGGCTTCTCAAGGTGGTGGCTCTACAGGGTCCTGGTGACGCAAAAGAACAGCATCTTTCAGCTCCAAGAATAGAATGAGGAACCTCAGAAGCCTCCTTTTTCCCCTCTACGCCTCTAGGTTGTGCAGTTCCCTGGGTTGTGCAGTTCCCTCATGAGGCAAGGGTAGTTGCTACCCCCCACTTCCAAATGGGAACCTCAAGGACCCAACATGACTTGGATTTGACCCTGGGCCCCAGGGGCCAGTGATCCGAAACATCCTTCTCTTTCCCGAGTACTCAACTGCCCAAGCCCGCCATCCTCTCTCTGCTCTGAAGGATCTCCAGAGAGTGGAAAGCATCTTTCCAGAGCCTTCAGAGCACAGTGGGTCATAATGGAGAACAAAGGCCAGCAGACACTTGTGACTATGTGGAACTCTTGAGAACACCCACTTCTAACACTTCAATTTATAGAGGGGGAAACTGAGGCTCCCATTTTCCCTGTCTACACCAGGGCAAGCAGGCTCATCCTAGCTCCACAGTGCCCACAGAGGTGATGGCAGGACTCCAGTCTTGCCGTCTCAAAGCTGTGCTGGGTGTGGCACCAGCTCAGGCAGAACCTGAGGCCTGTAGGATCCTCCTGCCAGTGCTCCGAGCCACCGGGCATGTAGCTAGGAGAGTGGATGCCCCTGCCCCATGGCAGCGCTGCCTCCAACCTCTTTCTTCCCCTCTTGTAATTTTCCTGGTGTCTGCTTCTTCTGTGACCCTACTTTCAAGGTCTCCACCTGAGAAGTCACTGTGCATACGTGTGTGTCTGTGCTCACATAGATGTGTGCAAAGGAAAATGGCCTCGTGTGGAGGGAGGGTAGGCCACGGTCACTAAGGATTTAGGAGCTCTCATTTGAAAGTAAACCTGTGGGAAAAGGTGAAGCCAACACCTAGGAAGCCAGAGTTCTTCCTAGTACTCTGGACTCTGCCCACATCCCATGGTTGGGGTCACTCCCTGCCTCTTTTTGGTCTCAATTCACCAATTGTACAATGAGGAGTTGAATAAGTGTGTGCTCGGTGAGGACATGATGCCAGGCCCCATCCACACCAGATGTGTCAACACAGGCTGGGCACAGTTTCACATGCCCATGGCGTGGACATGGAGCAAGGGGAGGCCAGGCCTCCTGTCAAAGGTCGAGTGCGCATGCACAGTGCACCCACAGCTCTGCTGTTGAGGACAGTCCCACATAATCCTTCCCCTCCAGCCTCTGTCTGCTCTTTGTGCCCCACATCCTCTGGGCCCCATGGGCACCACCAAGGTATTCAGGTGGTGCCACAGGGTGCTAGACCTTGTGGGCCTGAAGAAAACGAAATAATTTTTGCATTTCTCCACAGATACGGAGTGTGTTGTCAAGCTTTGAATTTGACAATTTTGTCATATTATAACTGAACCTGAGCAAAGTCTTATATATTTGAAGGTATTGATTGTTCTTTTTCTGGGAACTGTGGGTTATTGTGTTTTGTCATATTTTCTACTTTGTAACTGTTCCTTTTCTTATCCATTTCTAGCAGGTCTTTATATATTGGGGATGTAAGCCCCTTTGTGATATGAGTTGCAAATATTTATTCCCAGTTTACTGCTTTTTTATTATGGTTTATAGTTTTTGTTTGGATTGGTTTCCTTGGTGTTTTGTTTGTTTAGTTTTGTTTTGTTTGCCATGTATTACCGAGATGTCACTTCCCTCCAGATTTAGTTACAGCTTCATACACCCTCAGTAAAGTATCTTAGCAGATAGCTTGTAGAAACTAATTAGCTAGTTTCAAAGTTTACATAGAAATAGGAGCCAAGAACAGTCAAGACAATTGGGAAGAAGAATAAATTTCTTACACTCTTGGATATTTTTTTTTTTTTTTTTTTTTGAGACAGAGTCTCACTCCGTTGCCCGGGCTAGAGTGAGTGCCATGGCGTCAGCCTAGCTCACAGCAACCTCAAACTCCTGGGCTCAGGCGATCCTTCTGCCTCAACCTCCCGAGTAGCTGGGACTACAGGCATGCGCCACCATGCCCGGCTAATTTTTCTATATATATTTTTAGCTGTCCATATAATTTCTTTCTATTTTTAGTAGAGACGGGGTCTCGCTCTTGCTCAGGCTGATCTCGAACTCCTGAGCTCAAACAATCCGCCCGCCTCGGCCTCCCAGAGTGCTAGGATTACAGGCGTGAGCCACCACGCCCGGCCTACTCTTGGATATTAAGATTTAGATTAAAGCTTCAGTAATCAAGGTCATATGGTTGAGTAGTGCAAGAATAGGCACAAGAGAAATAGAAAGATTCGAGAGTCCAAATCAAACCTCCACATTCAGACATTTTGTATATTGCAAAAGAGGCACCATGGGCCAGTGGGGGAGAAAAACTTCTCAGTAAATGGCCCAGGGTCAACTTGTTATCCATGTGGGAGAGTAATGAATCTTGATTACCACCTCAGACTATAAATGGAAATCAATTCCAGGTGAATTTTAAATCTAAATGTAAACATTTTATAAGATATATTCCTAGTAGATAACAGGACAATATTTTCATGACCTTGGGACAGGCAATGATTTCTTAGATAAAACACAGAGCGCACTAACCATAAGAGGAAATATTGATAAACTGGACTTCAATAAAATTAGGAACTTCTTTTCATCAAAAGACACCTTCAGGCCGGGCGCGGTGGCTCACCCCTGTAATCCTAGCACTCTGGGAGGCCGAGGTGGGAGGATTGCTTGAGCTCAGGAGTTCAAGACCAGCCTGAGCAAGAGTGAGACCCCGTCTATACTAAAAATAGAAAGAAATTAGCCGAACAACTAAAAATAGAAAAAATTATCCGGGCAGGATGGTGGCACATGCCTGTAGTCCCAGCTACCTGGGAGGCTGAGGCAGGAGGATCGCTCGAGCCCAGGAGTTTGAGGTTGCTGTGAGCTAGACTGACGCCACGGCACTCTAGCCCAGGCAAGAGAGTGAGACTCTGTCTCAAAAAAAAAAAACAAAACAAACAAACAAAAAAACACCTTCAAGAAAGTAAAAAGGCAAGAACAAGGTGGGTATATGTGTATGTCATAGGTGTATGTGACAAAACTTTCACATATAGGATATGTAATTAACTCCCATAAATTAATAAGAAAAAAGTGGGCAAGAGATTTGACGAGGCATTTCACAAAAAATAACCAAATTGCCAAGAAATATGAAAATGTGCTCCACCTTCTTAATCATCAAGAAAATACAAACGAAAACAATATGATACTATTATGCAATGGCTACAATTTAAAAAATAATAATCATCAAGTGTTCATGGTGATGGAGAGCAACTGAAACTCTTATATGCTGCTTTGTGTGTAAACTGTTAAAAACACTTTCAGGTCTTGAGGGGTCGGGTAGATCCTTCAGAGACCAGGAGCCATGCACGGCTTGGGGGAGCCGGGACCTCGGCCCATAGCGACCCCGTGTGGCTGCGTGAAGCTGGCTCTGGAGACAGGATTTTGTTTGTTTTTCACAAAAATGGTCATTTGAGCTGTAAGGCAACAGTGCAGCCTTCTAGGCTGAATGGTGCAAAGACTGGAGTTTCTTCTACAAGGAGCCCTCATCATCCCAATGCAATAGGGCTGATCCTGGCCAAGCTGGAAAAGGCAGAAGGTGGAGCTACACACCTTTCTGGAGTTGACATGATACATGGCATACCCATACTAGACATAAAGCCCTACACTTTCAAAAACCCTTTGGTAGTATCTTCCAAAGATGGACATACACACCTTTTGATCCAACAATTCCACTCTTATTTTTTATTTTTTTATTTTTTTATTTTATTTATTTATTTATTTTTTTGAGACAGAGTCTCGCTTTGTTGCCTGGGCTAGAGTGAGTGCCGTGGTGTCCTCCTAGCTCACAGCAACCTCAAACTCCTGGGCTTAAGCAATCCTCCTGCCTCAGCCTCCCGAGTAGCTGGGACTACAGGCATGAGCCACCATGCCCCACTAATTTTTTGTATATATATATTTTTAGTTGGCCAGATCATTTCTTTCTATTTTTAGTAGAGACGGGGTCTCGCTCTTGCTCAGGCTGGCCTCGAACTCCTGAGCTCAAACAATCTGCCCGCCTCGGCCTCCCAAGTGCTAGGATTACAGGCGTGAGCCACCGCGCCCGGCCTAATTCCACTCTTAGGTATATACTAAATAGAAATGCCTGCATCTGTTGACCATGCAAAGGAATGTTCAGAGCAGCATTATTTGTTACCTTTCCAAGCTGCAAAACTGGAAACTTTTACAGCAATAATAGAAAGTATATAAAAAAAGAAAGAAAGTATAAATAAAATGTGATATATATATATATATATAAATAGGTAGATATAGGTAGATATAACTATGCAGGAAAAAACAATAAAAGGTGATATTGTGTATATATACACATATATAGTGAATACCAAATAGAAATAAAAATCAACTATAGCTACATTCAAAAATATACATAAAACTTTCAAGCATAATAAATTACCCTGACATAAAAGAGTACGTTCTGTACAATTTCATTTAAATAGATTTTTAAAAGAAATTCAGAAGTTAGAATATTTGTTGTCATTGGAGGAGTGAGCACAGTGACTTGGGGTGAGAACATGAGGGGGTCTTTGGAGGGTTACTAATGTTCTGTTTCTTGTACTAGTTACTGTTTGTGTTTGCTTCAGGTAATTCATTGAGCAATATACTTATTATTTCTATCCCTTGGTGTACGTGGATGTTATGCTTCAATACAGAAATCTAATGAGCTGGATCCAGAACTTTTATTTCTCTGGTTAGTCCTAAGGCCAGTAGCCATGAGAGTTGGTTCAAGACTCCCAAATTACAGCATCTAGGTTCATATCCCGGATCTCACCCCTTCCCATCTCACAGAACTTGGACAAGTTACTCTCTCCAAGCTTCAGTTTCTTTATCTGTAAAATGGATTAATTATAGTTTTCTTCTCAGAGTTATTGAGATGATTAAATCCTCACAATAGATCCTAGTTCTTTTTGTGTTCCATCCTGATTTTTGTTCTATAGACTATGAAGACAGATGATGGCTTGCAGTAGAGAAAGGAGAAAGATTAGGTTTAAGTCAAAGACATTTCCAAGGTGAAAAGTGAGAGGTAAAGATCAGAGATGGTGCTGAGGTGCAAGAAGGAGGGTCAAAGGCCTTTTATTTTATCTCTGTCCTCCTACCTATCTTCAAGCATGAAAGGTGGACTAACCAGATGATCTCATTGGTTAGTCCTCCCAGCTATGACATTGTCAAAATTGGGGGGAGGATGGAAATACCATCCAAAAGCCAAGCACAAATGTCCACATTTGATTCAATCTTACACATGAAGGCCCAGTGGTAGGATTGTGAGTTAATTTAATTTTTCCATTGATTTTTTTTCTCTTTTCTAATTTTCTGTAATAAGTTTGTCAATTAATTGGAAGAAAACACCTTACAAAATATATGTTTCTTCATATTTATATCCACATAATTAGGGTTATAAAGAAAGGAAAAAAGGAAGGAAATAAATAAGAAAGGAATGAAAGAAGAAAGAAGGGAAGGAAGGAAACAAAGAAAGAGGAAAGAAACTACAAACTGACAGATATTCTCAGAATAAGAAGCCAGAAATTATCTGCAGGGAAAACACTGTTTCTGATGCACAAGGACTAAGCCAGCAGAGCATTTTGAGATGGGATAGAGATAACAGATATTACAAATAACTCTGGGATGTTTTCTAGATTTTATTGTGTTTTTCACCCCTTCCCTCAATTACCTACATTTTTTTTCTTTTTTTTTTTTTTAGCTGAGACTAATCCAATCTTCCTTTGAATATTTCACCTTGTTAATAAAACCCTGGACAACAGACTGGTAAAAGGGTTTTCTACTTACATTTTCTTACTTTCAAAAACTAGCCTGGATGAAATGATCACTTGGTCTAGGAAGCTGGTATGCAGAGCATTTATTAGCATTCTGAACATGAATCCTTGTTCTAAGAATCTAAGTACTGCAGTGATTTGGCAGTGCAATTCCATTTCTGGGATTAGTCCTTATAAAATTAGTTGTACAAAGGCTCAAAGATACAAGGAAGTTTACAGAGAACTGTTTGTAATATTTATAAATTGTAAACAAAGAAAAAAGATCAATTGAGGATAGTTAAATCATTATGACTTATCCATATCAATAAATTCTTCATGGTCATTTAAAATTGAAATATATTTGCAGTTACAGAACAAGTTGCATAATATGATCCAACATGTATTTAAACAACGTGTGTGTGTGTGTGTGTGTGTGTGTGTGTATAAAAGTAGTTATGCAGGAACAAAGAAAATATTTCTACTTGTTTGTATATGTTAGCTCTTTTTTTTTATTTAACAAAGAACATGTATGTTGAGATTTTTAAAAGGGAGGCCCATGCTCTTGATCTTTAAACTGCATTGCCTTGTGAGGGGACAAGAGTGACTTTGTTTTTAATGATAAACCATCATGTGACTTCTGACTAACCTTGAGATTAGGAATACCTAAAAAATGTCTAGTTGATGTATTATTCTTTACGCAGAAACACCCATTCACTGTAAGTTTCACCTTTCCTCCAAAACAATCGTGATGTCGCTGTGTACATCAAAGGCTGTGATACTCTTAGACACCTACACATTCCTTCCACGATATAAGCCCTGGGTCCAGAAGGTTGTGGTGTGAAGATCTACCTGTCTCGTGGTCTGTCAAGACAAAGCTTCTGTCCACAAGTTCCCCTAATATAACACCCTTTGCCAACAAATGGGAGTTATTAGCCTCATTCTTTGGTTTCTTGTGTCATTTGATATCTTGGAGCCACTTTGCACATACAGCCCTTTCATGGAACATCTTGACACCTCCCTCCATAACTTTTCAAAATTCCCCTGGGGAAATTTCTGTGTTGGCTGAGAGTACAGGTGCAAAGAATCATCACATTCTCCAAAGTCAAAGGCAAAATTTTATCTTAACCTTGCTGGGCACATCCCTGGGCTTATGAGCACACTGCCTGTGACATTAAATATGAATTCTAGGTCATCCCCTTCTGTCTTCTTGGGTCTGCTTGGCCTACCTGGGTTTCATGTTCTTCATAAAATCCTTGGCCCTTTCCAAGTGAACCTTCAGTGTTTCCTGAAGTTTCCAAATGAGGCTTCAATGCCTCATTTGGTCCAAGAGCTCATCAAGGTGGGCCTCCTGGGCCTGGCAGCTGCCCTCACAACAATAGGAAGCAGAAGTAAGTCACCAGATCTTGCAGAAAATAAAAGGCATGCAGAGTCCCTGCCCCTGGAACTGAAGCCCAGGCTCCCAGACAGGCCCAGAGTTATTTGTCTATAGAAGGAGCTGCAAATCTGCCTCCACACTTGCCCTTTCACAGCCAGGACTCTTGGCTCTTCTATCTGGAATGTTCTTCCCTGCCCACTTTGCACCCTCAGGACCCAATTCAGAGGGGACTCCCCAGGGACACCCACCTCACGTGGTGATTCTCTGCTTACATCTTCCTGTGGCACCTGCTTCTCACTTTCCTTCCCACCAGTCATATTCAAAATCAGATGCTGGCTGTATCCCCATCACCCCCTAGACTGTGTCATCTCCTTTGGGCTGTGTGACTGTCAGAGGCAGATGGTCCATGCCCACCCCCGTCAGTCTATAGATCTGTCTCTCACACACATGATTTTCCAGCCATGATTTAGTCCCATCAAACAGCTGAGGCCAGAATCATAGAAAACTTCTGCTACTTCCCATCCAGTCTCATGACCAAAGTAAACCTCAGTTTCCCATCAGTACCAGTTTTACAGCTAAAGGTTTCACGTTTGGGTCTATGATCTCTATTGAGTTAATTTTTGTTTCTGGCATGAAATATGGATCAAAGATCTCACTCTCTTTATTTTTCTTTTTGCATCCGAATCCTGGCTGGATTCACAGGCCACAGTGCTGAGCCCTTGACTGCCTGGGTGTGGCCCAGCCCTCATCCCCCTAGAGGATGCCCCAGTGTGGCCCCTGCACCTGGTTCTCCAGGCTGTGCCTCTGCCCGTGCTGCTGTGTCTTCCACTCAGGCTCCAGCTCCTGCAGCGACAGCACACTGGTGCCTCCCAGAGCCACGCAGCCTCCTGAGAGTAGCTGAAGGGTCAGGGCTTTACCACACCATCCACTTCACCAGGGCCTGTAGGGATTTCTGCAGTGGCAGAGCCCAGAGAAG
>CM052445.1:64803863-64823269 GCA_028533085.1 Varecia variegata | reverse complement strand
AAAAAAAAAAAAATTTAAAAATGCTAGAAAACAACACAAAATCATATGAAAATAAATAAATCTCTTAGAAGGACATACAAGCACACCTAGGTAAAATTCTGTAGCATTAAAATAATGGTGCAGAAAACACTTTTAATCGTGCTATAAAATTTGAAAACATAAAAATAATACTAAAACTCTGTTAATAGGTATAGCATATAACAAGATATAATTGGTGATATCAATAACAAAGTTGAGGACAGATGTAATGAGGACAAATTTTTAAATGTAACTAAAATTAAGTTATTACCACTTTAAAATATGTTAACTATGAGTTTGGTATAATTGCCATGGTAACCACCATGAAAATACCTATTATAGAGATACACTAAAATGATATGAAAGGAGTCAAAGTATATAACTACAAAAATGAGTGAGATACAAAGAAGGCAGGAAGAGAGGGCAAAACAGCTACAAGAATCAAAGAAAACATTTAATAAAATGCCAATAGTAAGTCCTTTCCTTTCAAAAAATTATGCAAACATTCATGGACTAAACTTCACAATCAAAAGATGTAAACTGAATAAAGATAGGGATTTAGGAAAATAAAAAAAAAACAAGATCCAACTATATACTCTTTCCAAAAGACTCACCTTACATCAAACAACAAAAGTGGACTAAAAGTGGCAGGACAAAAAAAGATATTGCATGCAAATATTAATCAAATGAGAGCAGAGGAGGTTACAATTAGGCACAATGTATTTTGAGGGAAAACTTGTCCTATTTTATAAACTATGCTTTAAGTCAAAATTGTCACAAAAGACACAGAAGGATATTAAATAATAAGTGTTGATTCACTGGGAACCTATGATTTATTTTTATATTATATATGTAATATATATAAAATATGAAATATATATATGCACTGTGTGTGTGTGTAAATTCAGGCTTGCCAAATATATAAACCAAACATTGACAGAATTGAAGCAAGAAATACACAGCAATATAATGCTAGGATATTTCAATAACCTCATTTTCAGTAATAAATAATAATGTAAGACATAATAAGGGAATAACTGACAGCACTATACAGCAATTATACCTAATAGACTTATGGAAAACACTCCACACAACAACAGAATACAGTCTTCTCAATACCTCATAAAAAATTCCCCCGGATAGAACAACTGTTGGCCACAAAACAATTCTTTTTTTTTTTTTTTTTTTTTGAGACAGAGTCTTGCTTTGTTGCCTGGGCTAGAGTGAGTGCCGTGACGTCAGCCTAGCTCACAGCAACCTCAAACTCCTGGGCTCAAGCGATCCTACTGCCTCAGCCTCCCGAGTAGCTGGGACTACAGGCATGTGCCACCACGCCCGGCTAATTTTTCTATATATATATTTTTAGATGTCCATATAATTTCTTTGTATTTTTAGTAGAGACGGGGTCTCGCTCTTGCTCAGGCTGGTCTCGAACTCCTGACCTCGAGCGATCCACCCGCCTCGGCCTCCCAGAGTGCTAGGATTACAGGCGTGAGCCACCGCGCCCGGCCACACAAAACAATTCTTTACAAATTTTTAATAATTAAAGTCTTACAAACTATCATTTATAACCAAAATGGAATGAAACTAGAAACCACTAACAAAAAGAAAACCAGAACATCTACAAATAAATGAAAATTAAATGGGACATTTTTGAGCATGGTCTTATTAATCAAGGGTTGGAGGTCTGAATATTGTGAAGATGTCCATACTGCCCAAACTCATCTACAAATTCAAAGCAATCTCTTTAAAATTATCAATGTCATATTATGCAAACAAAGAAGAAGCAATTCAAAACTTATATGGAAGGCAAAGTACCATGAAGAGCCAACAACCTTCAGAAAAAGAAACAATGTTGGAGGCATCACACTTTCTGATTTCAAGACATATTACAAAGGTACAGTAATCAAAGCAGTTTGCTACTGGCATAAAGGCAGACAACGTAGACCAATGAAACAAAATGCAGGACAGACATAAAACCCTTGCATGTATGGTCAAATGAAGACTTATTTGCACATCCATATTTATTACAGCATTATTCACAAAAGCCAATAGGTGAAAACAACCCAAACTTGCCTCACAAAATGAACAAATAAGTATAATTTAGGATACAAAAATAATGGAGTATTACTCAGCTTTTAAAAAGCAGGAAATCTTCTCTCCCGGGACCCAAGAATCTGGCCCGGGCCCCTCCCCTGGGACCCGTTACCCTCACCCAGGAGCCACCCAATAAAGCCTCTTCCCTTATCCTTTTCAAAAAAAAAAAAAAAGCAGGAAATCTTGTAACATCTACTATAAAGATAAATGTTGACATGCTAAATGAAATAAGCCAATCCACCCCCAAAAACAGATACTTCATGAATCCAGTTATATAAAATATCTAAAGTAGTTAGTTACAGCTTTGGAAACAAAAGAAAAATACAATAATGTTGGTAAAGGACCAGAAAATGCAGAAAAGAGGTAGCTGTTTTATGTATATTGAGTTTTAGCGTTGCAAGATAAAAACATTCTAGAGATATATGTTGCATAACAATGTCAATACACTTAAAATGACTACACTCTAATTAAAATATTTAAGATTCTAAATGTTATGTGTTTTAACATGAAAAATAAATAAGAAAAATAGATTTTTGAAGCCATTCAAAAATTATCTTCAAATCACACAAATATTTCACACAAAGATAATATATATTCACCGATAAATATATTTTGAAATTAAGATAATTTTATGACTATTTACCTAGACAGGATAAAATAACCATTGACCACCAACCAAGAAAAAATATACTATTCATAAAGAAAATAGGAGTAATATTTATACGGGCAAGCAAACACAAAGAAAATTACATTGGCAATAGATACATAGGTGATTTATCTTTGACTTTTGCCCATGATGTCTTAAAGTATATAGAGAAAAATACCAGACGTAGCCACTAGGAACTGAAAAATTAAGGAAAGTAGATGACAACTCTAATGATTCCCTTTTGCCTACAGTAGACTTAAACTTTCAGGTGAATGTTTTAGTAAATATGGGATGCCTACTAATTATCTAATTTACTTCTTGCATGATGTGAAATTCTAGTATATTGTTCTGAATATTTGAATCTAAAATTACAAAAACTTTAATATAGAACAAAACAGAAAGTGAAAATACATAGAGAATGTGAAATTAGCAAGATGATGGAATATGAAGTCTCTGCTTCTTTATATCCCCGCAGCAACAAACATTTTGCAGCCATACATGGAAAAAAGTGCCTTTTGACAGCCCAGCACAGTGGCTCATGCTGGTACTCTTAGCTACTAAAAGGCCGAGGTAAGAAGATCACTCCAGTCTAGCAGTTTAAAACTAGCCTGGGTGATATAGCGAGACCATATCTAAGAAAAAGTGCTTTTATGAGAGCTTTGGGATCCAGGGAGGAGGATTCCAAAGCTGCCAAAGCCATAGAACAAGGAAGGTAATTTTAAAAAGACAGGCCCTAATTCAGGTGGCACATTTGAGGACCCCTGTTCTTGCCTACAGACCAGGAAATGGCCCACTCAACTTGGTCCCACTGAGAATTCTGAAGTGACCATGTAGGCATCTCCAACTTCTCCCAGCCATGATCTGATGGCAATCTTGCCTATCAAGAGAACTGGGGAGAGATGCCCACTTGTGGTCATGGAGACAACCCTGCACAAGTTGGTACTCACTGTGGTCTGTCTCTGAAGCAGTTCTGTGACCCAGTTACAGCCCTCTTAGACACAGTTATTGCCCAGTTCTGCCCACCCAAGGACCTATGCAGTGAAATGGAGAAAACTTCTCAGTGGGAGCCACACTCATCCATACACCTGATGTCAGATCCACCCTAGGCAGACCCAGCTGCAAGTCCCTGCCCTACAGATCAAAGTCATGAAGGCAATCCAGCCTGCTTATGAATAAGACAGAATTCACAACTACCCAAGCCCCTGGTAACAGGCCCACACTCAAGGCAGACCTAACTGCATACCCAGTGGCAGACTTGTAACCCAGTTACAACCCCTCTGATCTGCAAACCTAGAGGAGACCCCATAAGCCTGCTACCCCAAAATGAAGATCTTTACCTGCTGAAATTGGCTTATAAAAACTAGAAGAGGGGTGTGCTCCTTCAAATGCGCAGATAACAATGCAAGTTTATATTATACCCATTTTCAATGCCTCTATTTTAACACAGTATTGGAAATCCTAGGCAGAAGTATTAGGAAAGAAAATGAAAAAAAAAAAAAAAAGCTGTCCAAATAAAGAAAGAAGTAAAATTGTCGCTGTTTGCAGATGACATGATCTTATGTACAGAAAACTATAAATAGTACATGAAAAAACTGTTTAAACCAAAATATGCACTTGGATGAAGTGCAGGTGAGCAAAATATTAAATTAACATATAAATATCAGTGAATCCATACATTAACAAATAAAAAAAGAAAACAATCTCATGTATAATAATACCAAAATATTAATTTTTAGCAATACATTTTACCAGGATGAAAAAGTTTTACACTGAATGAATATAAGATATTGATGAGAGAAATTGAAAAAGACACCAATAAATGTAAAAATATCCCATGTTTATGGATTGCAAGAATAAATACTTTTAAAGTGCCATACAATCCAATGTGTTCTATAGATTCAATCAACTCCCCATCAAAATTTTAATGGCATTTTCTATAAATATAAAAAACACAATGTTAACATTTTTACGGAACTTCAATAGACTTTGTTTTCTTTTATTCTTCTTCTTTTTTTTTCTTTCTAGAAACAGTCTTGCTCTGTTGCCCAGGCTAGAGTGTCATGGCGTCAGCCCATCTCACAGCATCCTCAAACTCCTGGGCTCAAGCAATCCTCCTGCCTCAAGCAATCCTCCTGCCTCAGTCTCCTGAGTAGCTGGGACTATAGGCATGCACCACCGTGCCTGGCTTTTTTTTTCTATTAATATTTTCAGTCATCTGGCTAATCTTTTCTATTTTTAGTAGAGATGGGGTCTGACTCTTGCTCAGGCTGGTCTGGAACTCCTCCTGACCTCAAGCAATCTCTCACCTCAGCTTCCCAGAGTGCTAGGATTACAGCCATGAGCCACCATGCCTGGCCAAACTACAATAGACTTTGAATAGCTGAAGTCATCTTGAGGAAAAACAAAGCTGAAAGCATCATATTTTCTGATGTTGAACTGTATTTCAAAACTATAGCAATAAAAACAGAATGGTATATATATTAAAAATGATACAACACCAATGGAACAGAATAGAGAACCCAGAAATCAACCCACATTTACAAGGTCAACTAATCTTTGACAGACAAAACAAGAATACATAATGCACAAATTATAGTCTCTCCAATAATTGGTGATAGAAAAGCTAAATATCCACAATCAAAAGAATAAAATTGGACCATTTATCTTACACCATGTCCCCAAATTAACACAAAATAAAATAAAGACTTGTGTAACATATGAATCCTTGAGAATCTGAAAAGAAAACATATGAAAAACCTTCTTGATATAGATATCAGTAATGGATTTTTTGAAAATGGCACCAAAAGCATAAAAACAAAAAGAAAGATAAACAAGTTGGACTTCATCAAATTAAAATGCTTTTGCACAGCAAACAATAAAGTATTTATAGGATGGGAGAAAACATTTGTAAACCATGTGTCTGATAAGAGGTTAATATCCAAATTATATAAGAAACATAAATCAAAGGCAAAAACAATAATAAAGACTGTAATAACTGGTTGAAAAATAGGCCTAAGACTGAACTGATACTTTCCCAATGAAGCTATACAAATGGCCCACAGGTATATGAAAAGGTGCTCAACATCACCAGTTATGAGGGAATTACAAATCAAAAGCATGATGAGGTATCAGTTCATCCATACTCGGTAGGATGGCTAATATAAAAAAGAAAACAAGTTTTGACAATGATGTGAAGAAAAAGAAATCACTGTGGGTGAGTTGTAAATTGGTAGATTCACTTTTAAAGCAAGTATGGAGGATCTTTAAAAAAATAAAAAAACAATAGAATTACCGTACAATTCAGCAATCCCCCTTCTGTGTATATAATCAAAGGAAATAACATCAGCATCTCAAATAAATATATGCACTCCCAAGTTCATTCCAGAATTATTCAAAGTTGCCAATAAATGAAAACAAATGTTTGTGAATGCTGAGTGGACAAAGAAAATGTGGTATATATACATAATAGAATATTATTTGGTTATAAAAATATTATTCAACCATTTCAACAACATAGATGGACAGGGAGGACATTGCACTAGCTGAAATAAGTCAGGTACAGACAGACAAATATTGCATGATCTCCCTTATATGGGGAATCTAAAAAGGTTGTACTCATAGAAGCAGAAGGTGCAAAGGTGGTTGCCAGGGCCTGAGGTGGGGAAAATGAGGAGATATTGTTCAAAAGGTACATTCATTTATATAATATGATGAATAAGTTTTGTGGACCTAATGTATAGCATTGTGACTATAGCTAATAATAATGGTTTTTATCTTAAAAATCTGCTGTGACAGTAGACCTTAAGTGTTCTGACTACCAACAAACTGTGAAGTGTTAGATGTGTCCATTAACTTGAATGTACCAATCATTTCACAGTGGACACACATATCAAGTCATTACATTGTATACAATAATTGTATAGTTGTACAACTTTTATTTGTGAAGAAAGTCCATATCACAGACATATATACACATATATAAATGTGTATACATATATATGAATGACACAGTCCAAGTAATCTTCATACCAAACAAGGGAAAATTATAAAATGATAGTTATTGAGAAATAAAGAAGATGATAAAGATTATTTAAAATTGGGAAAAAAAAAGGAAAATGCAGAAGTTGAATATAGGCTGAGCAATAGTCTAAGGTGCCCAATGACACACAATAGTTAAGAAATATAGGGAGTAGATATAAACTATATTAAAATTGAGGAATTTGGGTGTGTAGAGTTTATTATTAATCACAGTCCACACTAAAACAGAATTTAGAAGTAAAATAACAGATTTTATTTATGGAGATACTTAGTATTCTGATAATATTACTGAGTATGAATTTCTATAGAATCACATTTAACACTTCCATAGGATATGAAACAATAAAGCAGAAAACACAACATTTGCTTGTGGTGTTCTGGGATTTCTGAACCAAATACCAATACCACCACTACACTAAGACATTTCAGGTATGATGCAAAAAGGGAAATTAAAAAATAGTTTGTCACAGAGTTCCTCAGAAATACACCAATATTCCCATCTCTTGAAAAGCAATGGAAGAGCAGTCACATCCTGTGGTCCCTTATTAGCCAGGAAAAGGACTCTGACTCTCACTGTAAATGTGAAGGAACATCACTGAAGATCACTAAGTCAAGTCCTTAGATAACTTAAGAACAAAGGCCAGAGATGCCCATATCTGAGATTAAGAGAAAGAAACACAGGCTTCTCAGAAACTATTTCCACTGGAGCAGAACTGCCAAAACCACAATTTAAAGTCTGGCTTTCTCCTTGACCTCTCACCTGTGTCATCTGCTTCATTCACTCCCACCTACCTGGGTGTTCTGCTACAGTTCCAAGCCTCTTCACATTCCAGAGCCCTTTCCTTTCCTCTAGACAGGTGATCAGGTCTGGCTTAAAGACAGCAAGACCTGTTTTAAGAGAGAAAAAATGATATCACTCATGCTAGGATTCTTCAATTACCAACCTAGTACTGTGCTCAGTAGAAAAGAGAGAACATTATATAAGATTTTATAAAATTAACCAAAAAGTACCATTCCCCGATGGAAACTTTAGAATATTTAGGAAACATTTAAAATTTGTGGGTCTTGGCCAGGTGTGTTGGCTCACACCTGTAATCCTAGCACTCTGTGAGGCCAAGGTAAGACAATCGCTTGAGGTCAGGAGTTTGAGACCAGCCTGAGCAAGAGCGAGACCCCATCCCTACTAAAATTTAAAAAATTAGCCAGGCATGGTAGCACACAACTATAGTCCCAGCAACTAGTGAGGGTGAAGCAGGGGGATCGCTTGATCCCAAGAGTTTGAGGTTGCAGTAAGCTATGTTGACATCACTGCACTTTAGCCAGCGTGACAGAGCAAGATTCTGTCACAAAAGCAAAATAAAACAAAATTAAATAAAAGAAAATAAAATGTGTGGGTTATTACCTCTATTACCCAGCACTAGTGAATCAAAAACTGATGGTGGAAATTTAATTTTAAGGTGTAGATAATATTTTATGCCACCAAATTTCTGAAATTACCACTAATCTAGAATGAAGAATACAGATCAGCTCAAGAATGGGTAAGATTAAAGTCAAGATAAAACATTTTGAAGATTTTTCCTACACAACAAATCCCCAAGATTTCCTTGGAAACAAAGATCTAAAATTAATTCACATAAAGCAGAAACTCCCAGAAAACTTCCTATAAAGGAAGGATATGAAATCCTTAGTGTGGAATAGAAATTGTGTACTGAAGTTATCCTCACCCAGGGAGACCAGGTTTCTGTAGTTCTCCAACATCACATCTCTATACAAATTCCGCTGAACAGTGTCCAGGCATGCCCACTCTTCTGGAGAAAATTCTATGGTCACATCCCTGAATGTCAACAGTCCCTGAAAGAAAAACACATATTTGCAAAGTGGCTATGGGTAGAGTTCTTAATTTGGCTCCAGGTGAAATGAGAGAGGGAAGATAACAGTTTCTTAATTATATGAGTGACTGGAATTGTTCAAAAAGACAATTTTTAACACAAAAATATTCTGTAATTAACTCTGAGGAATGAAACGGACATAAGATCAACAAATCCAGTGTAGGTACTATAGTTTTCTGGATGATACAGTATAAAATTCAAGGCACTAAAACAGACATTTACATTTTTAAGTTCTACATTACATCATGCAGGATAAGTTGTGTATATATTTCAGATGGAAAAGTCATGCTGAGGTAAAAGGTACCTCTCAAACTTTAATGTGTACGACAATGCAGACTTTGATTCAGGAGATACGGAGTGAGACCTGAATTTCTGAATTTCTAACAAGCTCACTAGTGATGTCAATGCTTCTGGTCCAAGAGGAATGTCTTTCAAACGTCCAGTAAGTGGCACGGCCTGGCTTTACTCCAGTTCATCTGACTGGAAAATAAATATGAGTGTCTTCATTTTCCAAAGCAAGCTATGTGCAAAGAAAATCTAAACAGAAAGGGAGCTGCCAGATTAAATGTGATAGTTTATGCACATCAGTTGGTAAAGTCTCACAAGTTACCTATTAGTAGTTAAGAGAAAAATAATTAACTCTACAGTGGAAAAATTTATCAGACAGAACCTTAACCAAGTGAATAAAATTAGCATGAACTATAATAGGACAAATTAATATTAGGAGCCAATGGACGCAGACACAACATCACTAAAAGCAAACTAAAATGAATGAAAACTATATATCATATCAATATAACCACACAGAGAAAGGTTTAGTTGTCATGACTTTAAAGCACAGTACACTAGTAAGAGATCTTTAGTGGAGTATACATATTCTATTTGCACCAGACATTAAAATGATGTAATTTCCAGGTTCTAGAAACTGATGCCAAACATACAAGAATAGAAGGCTTTCAATGTGTTTCTATGATGTAGTATATCAGACAAAAAAACTGAGTAAAGTCAGCACAAGACAACTGGAAGTTAATCACAAATGTCAAAATAGGTACTGAATTTCTAATAAAATAAGATTAAAATTCATTAAAAACATGTAATATATAAGTATATCATAGTGAAATGCAAACATACTTGAAGATGTAAAGTGTTGTTATATTAAGTTAGTTTAGGAGATGAAAATAGTGATCATTGTTCATGACTGTGAAAACAGCATTGTCTAAGCATATATCTATTTATATCTACATATGATGTGTTTATTTATTTTCTATCCATCCATCCATAAGATGTATGAGAAAGAATGTGCTCAAAATAAATGGGAGTGTCTGATAAAAGATGCATTTGAAATGTATGATAAAAGTTACATTATTACATGGTGTCCAGAGACTTGTATATCAACTCAGGAAATATAAAATGAGATTATTTCCTCAAATCTTTCAGACGACTTAAGAGAATATGCAAAAAAAGCTGTAGTTATGGTTATGACCTGATAATATGGGAGACAATGTTCATTTCCATGGAGAATAGAAGCCCATTTTAAACTAGATACAAAATATAAAAGTATCACTGAAAAGGCTAATAAATTAGATGATCTCAAAAATAAATATCTCTGTGTTATTGTATAATAACTGGATCTATGAACAAATTTCAATGATCTCCATATCATTGGTTTTTATAGTCCTCTTCCTCTCATTTTATAATAGATTCTCAGTCCAGTGGGGCCTGAAAAAGAGAACCCTGTAACTTTTAACTACTTAGCCTTTTTGGGTTGTTTCCCAGAAATGGCAGATTTTCTGCAAGACAAAGTTGTTGAGATTCCAAAGGCCCCTGCGCAGACTTCCTGATGCCAAGACTCACCATCCCTCACTAACCTGCTCCAATGCATGTAGCACCTCATCTATTTTAACACAACCTGTATGCCCCAATGCACATAGCCTGTTATTAAAAAACTTGCTCCTTCTGTGAAGTGGGAAGTGGAAACAAACAAAAAAATCTCTCCTTTATGATTTGGAGAAAAACGAGCATGAGAATCATTCTTTTCTAACAAAATCTGGTACTCTCCACACTGTGGCCTTTTTGGGCCCCAGATCTGTAGACATACCTGGTCCAATGTTTTCAAACCTAATTTTACTTATTTTTCACAATATCTTTTCAAGAAGCCCTACTGAGTAATTTTTGAAAATATATAATCTGGTTTACACTTTAAAAAGAATTTCCCCAGTCTGAATAGTATGAATAGACATGTGATGCTTTCCCACTAAGTGCAAAAATATAAGTCAGAAACCTGATTTCATGGTACTCATTCTCATTTGTTTGGTGCATTTTGCAATTATTTGTGAATACTCATGAAGCCTCTCAGATAAGAGCACACTAAGCCCACAATAAGCCTACTATGATACTAAAGGTATTCCTACTTTTATGTAAACAAAAGTATTATTTATTGTGAAAGCTTCTATGGATTTTCCTAATCTGCAGTTTAAAATACAAGCATGGGTAAATCTATAAACCAGTTTACAGACCAAAACACATGTAAGGAATAATTACACTACATATAAATTTCCACTGTAAAAGAAAATACATCCCCCAGTTCCATTTCCCCCTTGGCAGAAGGGAGAATATAGGAAAGCTCAGTAAAAACAGTTAAAGGGAGTGGACATCCAATCGGAGGGTTTGAAGTTCATGACTACTAGAAGGACAGGGGAGTGGAAAGGCTCTCAGTGAAAAAGGAAACAGGCCCGGAAAGGAAATGACTTGCTCAAGCTCATTCAGGTGCCGCTCCCCATCACTGGCATCACTACCTGAGTTCTGCCTCCTGTCAAATCACTCACTGTCTCCCATCACCCCTCCTCCATGGTCTAAAGTTCTACTCTCTTTTACGTTTAACTCCACATTCTCTTCTTTGACATGCATGCATGTGTACATATGTAACTTATATATTGTGTCTACATGTATGCATACATTTATACATGTGTTTGTATATTGTCTACATGGTACCTAATTAACCTAAACATGAATGAGTGCTCAGAATTAAATAAATAAGACCAAATATTTTCTAATTTCACATGACTTGAGTAAATATTTTGGTGAATATGACTAGTTTAATCTGTTTAGTTTAATAAAAACAATTATGTCTTCTGATGTATCAGCAAAATACTCATTTACTGAACTTTAAGGTTATTGCTTTTATAATACTTGCCTAACAGAGTAATATAAAGATGGTTACAATAAAAAGTTTAACCTGAGATGATGGTTAGATTTTTCTTACGTCTCATGAGATTTTACAAACATAATTTTTAACAATGAATGAAGCAGACATAAATGGAATGGAAGTTTATAAATGAACTTATAATAATAATTATGTTTCATAACATATTTACTTAAAAATGTTCTTCAAATATTTTTGGTAACTATACTCTTAGAAAAGGTTTGCAATGGTAAATTAAATGATGAATATTCATTGAATATATAGATCATTTCGAAATAAGATATAATGCTAAGACATTAATTACAAATATGAGTTTAAGCTTATATACATTTGGTTTTTTATTTCACAGATAAAATATATTTAGATGTGTTAGTAAATAAGTTCTTTTCTACATTGAAAAATTATTCCATTACAAAGGCTATTCTTCTAAATATTATAAAATGCATATTCATAAATTATTAGTAGGTGAGCCGCAGGTAAACTTCCCTATGTCTTATGTTTTCACTATGAATTAAAGTTATAAGACTTAAAATTCTTACTAACATATGGTAACTAAAACTAGAGAAAAGAGCAACAATTCTACATGCAGTGTGTATAAATGAAATAAGATGTATATTTTTGTGTGTGCAAAAGGTTATTGAAATATACATAAGGATGTGATTTCTGGTTAAAAAAGTAACTTTGCCTAGTTTAGAAGTTATTTAAAGGTTGAATTCAACTGAAAGAATAAAACAAGAAAAAAATGAAAGAGATAAACTGAGTGGGTATAGAAAGTTAGAGAAAAAAGAGAATGGAAATATAGGAGATTATAAAAGGTGTATAGAAATCTTATCTTGTGTGGCCAAAACTGATTTAGATTGGACAGATTTATTTATAAGGTTTTAATAAAATTAGCTTTAATATTAATAATAAGAAATTGAAGAGTAAACTTTGGCTTTCTCATTTAAACAAGATTTTCATGAAGTATTAATCAGAGATAATAAACATGTTTGCTTCACCTTTTCAGTAAACTATAAAAAAAGAAAAAGAAAAAAGAAAGAAAATGACCGAATTTCTTAGTTGAATTTTTGTTTAACTATGACCCTCCATTCTTTTCCTATTCCTTCTTGGGGATTTCCTTCTGAGCTTCACAGAGACTGAGAAACTCCTTTCACTGGTCAAATAATTCAGTCTCTTTGCAACATGTGATCAATTTCTCAGCATTTCTATTGTGGACACTACCCTCAGTCCTCCAGACCAATAGAATATACAAATGAGGTACTACAACATCAACTGACAAAGTTTACAGAAACTTTTAACCTTCTCTGGACTAATGCTCTCCTATTGGTATGTTTAATGTATGTTCTAGGCCAGGCATGGTGACTCACGCCTATAATCCTACCACTCTGGGAGGCTGAGACAGAAGGATCGCTTGAGGTCAGGAGTTTGAGACCAGCCTCAGCCAAGAGAGAGACCCCGTTTCTACCAAAAATACAAAAAAAATTAGCCAGGCGTGGCGGTGCACAACTATAGTCCCAGCTACTCGGGGGGCTGAGGCATTAGTACTGCTGGAGCCTAGGTGTTTGAGTTTGCTGTGAGGTAGGCTGATGCCACGGCACTCTAGCCCGGCGACAGAGAGAGACTGTCTCATAAAAAAAGAAAAAAATATATGTTCTACCTCCTTTGGAAAACATTAGCTTTCTCCCTTCAAAATAACAACATAAAAGCCCAGGCACCTGCATTAAGCAGCACATAACCAAGATCTCCTTAAAGGTGATATTCTTCATTATCACAACTTCAACCTAGAAATTAGGTTTATTGAAAATACCATTAAAAAAAATTCCCTCTAACCCTGGTGGTAGAACCCGTATCAGGTATTGCTGACCAATCTCTGTGATGGTTAATATAGAGATATGACATTTGCTCACCCCTCTATCTAAAAATGGCCCTGACAAAACCCAACACTGGACTATGCACCTCAAATTTTTCTCCAGGAATGACCACCTATCTATTTTAGATGGAGGTTCTATTTTGGGGAAAACTGCCAGTTGCCCACCTGTCCATCAAGAAGATAGCTACATTCAATTCAGAGTGCTTTTGCCTTAACAGGGTGCCACTTCCCATGAAAATCTAGGAAAAATTATAAAAGATGACACTTTTAGAGACAAGTCTCTAAGAAAGAACCTAGATTTAATTTTCTTCCTGATGTTTATAATTGGCTGCCAATGGAATAGGTTTTGGTTGTTGTTGTGGCATACAAATCCTCTTTTGATTATCCTTATGAGCATTATAATTCTACTATTCAAATTATTAATGCTATGTATCTCATGGTTTTACTTCTTCCAAGAAAATTAAAATCATGGTATTCCAAAGATTAGACATAATAAAACAAGCAACAGCAGCTATATAAACCAATGACTGGGCTGAAGTCTCATTGTTGGCACTCTGTGAGGCCATTTCAATTTTGCTTTTGGGTGCTCTTAAAATGTCTCACTAAGCTACATCCCCTTCCCCCTTTCCCAGTGTGGGACAGGACTGTCTAAGAATGAGAATACCTGCTGATGAGGGACACCTAGACACTGAGACTTTGAGCCACAGAGCTTCTGGAGTGAAATATTTTGATTAAAGGGGAGAAATATGAAATAAAAGAAACTTTTTGTCTGCAAAAATGCAAGCCTCCTCTAAATTATCAGGCTCAGAGAAGCACAGAAATGAGGCAGCTGTCATGTTCCACTCCCCACCTTGAGTATTAAGCTAATTAATCATCTCTAGAAACTGCTTGCTCTGTGTGGCCTCTAGACAGATTGACATAAGTAGCTGTAAATCAACCTCAAATGCCACATGCTGAACACCATAACTCACTGCATACTTCAACAACTTATAGCCAATCACTGATCAATGTTTGTGTAAATCAATAAGAATTCCTGACAAACAAGTTTGCATTGGCCCACTCCATATCCCCCCTTTTGCCTTTAAAAATCTGCTTATAACAAATACCAAAAGGATCTCATAGACAAGGTTACTTTGGTCTGTACTTACCCTGGCTCAGGTAAACTCTTCAAAATTACATTTTGTGCCTCGGTTTCTTCCTTCAGGTTGAAAAATTTACAGTGTTAATATCTGGGGGACAACACCAAAAATGGCCTTGTCTACAACATCAAAAACTGAACTTGAAACAAAGTCCCATTAACAGTGGAATGTGTGAGCAAATTGGGTGAGCCACAGCCTCAGACAGCAGTATGTGTGCCATAAACTGAGGCACAGAAGCCACAGAAAAACCTTTAGAGCATAATATTAACAGAATAGTAAAGGTAACATTAAATTATGAGAACTCAAAGAGGCAAAACAGAGCCATCCTCTGCTTCATGATAGACATTTAAGCTAAAAGAGTCACAAAAAGAATCAGGATGGCAGTGGTCTCTGGGTGCAGAAGGGAGGTGAGATCAGGGGGCACCTCCCAGCTGCCTGAGGCTGTTTCTTTACCTGGATGTTCATATTCTTATTACTTAAATTCTGCATGAAACTATTTATTTTAAGAATATTCTTTACTTCTTCAGATCACACCACTCAATCCACTCTGACTTTCCAGCAAGAAAATAAGAATCTTACACTCAAATCATGGAATAAAATTCACAAATACTTGGGAAAACCAGAATTATATGGTAGCAAGATTTTATAAAGGAAACAAAAGGGAAACAGCTCAGACAAGCAGCCTGTTTCATCCACAGTTCACAAGGAACCCTATATTCAGTAGGTTGAACACATTTTCAAGCTTGGGGACCACACCTACTGGGGAGATACAGCCTAGTGTGGCTCACTATTAGGTAGTGAGCCAGAGAAACCTGAGAAGCTGGGAAATTTGATTCCGGGAGCTCCACACATCCTACTGCCCCTCCTCACAGGATGGAAATGCTCCCTCTTCCAGTTTCTCAATTTTCACCAGTGATCACTCACCAGGAGTCAGTTTAAGGTTTTGACTTATGATGTCATTATTCTGACAATGCTTCTAACACCAAAGTGTTTGGCATTTGCTGAGCACCAATCAATTCTCCAACACTACTTGGTGGGCCAGCAATTCAATCCTGACACCATCGGGAGATAGCGCAGAACCCACAGCTTCAGGGCCTGGTCCCACACCAGTGCTCACACTTAAGATACCATTTGCAAGCCCTGAGGGCCCATCTATACTTCTGAACAACCGCCTATAAACCAGGGGTTCTCATAATCCCCTTCTCACGTTCAATAATTTGATGTAACTACTCATGGAACTCAATAAAACACTTTAAATACATTTACAAATTTATTAAAATTGCTACACTGAGGAATGGAAAAGTGGAAGAGAAGTGTATGGCAAGGGAAAGTGGTGGGGTAAGATGGGGCTGGAAAGTATACTTGGCAAACAGCTGTGATTAAAGAAACTCCCATCCTTTTTGTTCATCGAGAGCACCTCACTGAAAAAAAACCCCACCTTTCCCATTATGACTTAGACGATGCTCCCTCTTTTACCTACCATAAAGCCAGACACAGACTCTACAAATTTCCATTTTTGTCTCATAAACAATTAGATAAACAATTCTGCTCTCACTGGTTTGAACAGAATACTTGATAAGGCAAATACAGCTTAAGTTACTCTCTTTCTGCCAGGTCCCTGAAATTGGTGCCCCCTCAGCCTTAGCCAGCAGACAACCCCTCTCTGTGCCCCTTCTAAGAACAGTATGAATACTAGGTAAATCAGTTTCTGGTTTTGCCACCCCATATTCTGCCTTCCCTCTCCCACCTGTCTTCCAAACTTACTCCTGCCTGTGAAGGAAGCTTGTAGATCTTATATTTGGTGCTTTTCTCATATTGCAGTACTATTTTACAATAAAGTCACTTTCCACCTAAATCGGAATTTGTTTCATTTGTCAATGTAAAAAATAGCCCCAAGACAATGACAGTTGCAATCATAGATGGGGCATCACACACTCCTTCCATCCCAAACCCAACCAAACTTTCCTCTGGATCCCCAGATTTCCAGGGCTCTATAGCTTCTCAGGATAAAGGGCTCCTTCCATGATGTTGTGAGCAGGCTGGGACACCTCCCAGGGTGGCGCCCCAGAAGAAATAATTGGGCCTTCAATGACCTCGTCTTGCAAACTGAAGACTGGCCTTGGCTTCAAGTCACTGGGCTTATGTCTCTGCTTCTCAGTCAGGGCTATTCATTTAATTGTAAATGAGAAAATACCCAGTGTTTCAAGAATCCAGCAAAATTACTAAAATTCAGATTTTATGTTTATAAAAGGGAAGGAAATTCTGAAGGAAAAAATCTCAAACCACAAGTGTTTTTTCTCTCTTCTCACACCACATCAATCAACACAGAAGACTTCTCTGACAAAGAATGTGCAATTTCACCCTACCACCACTAAATTAATCAATTTTGCAGGAGACACCAGCTAAATATCTCCAAATACAGTTAAATTGTGACACTATCTACCTGGACATAGTATCAAATCACACAGAATGAGGACTCAGCCCCACAAAACTGTCCCCACTTCAGACACCAGTTGCAAATCCAGGCCTCCAAAACCTCTGACCAAACAGCTTCAAATAACAGGTCTGAGGACTGAACTCTGATTTGTTCTTTTGCTCAAAATTCCTTCCTAAGGTGGCCAGATGAGTCAAGCTCACAAATGGTAAAATCTCACTAGGCAGGTTTTGTGAACCAAATATAGTGTGGTTTACTTCCCAACCTGACTCTGGTATAGCATTAGCATCACTTAAAAGATAGAAAGCCCCCATCTTAACTCAAGCATCCTAGCAGATCCTTATCTTAACCTGAAAGATTCTCCTGTCCAGATCTCCCAGAGTGCTCACAACTTTATCTTAAATTAAGCATTTCCTTTCTCATCTTTTCAATAAAGCCTCACTCTCTCCAATTGTCAGCCAAAGAATCTTTAAACCCACCTATAACCTGTAAGCCGCCCCCTAGATGTCCCACCTTTTTGGGCCAAACCAATGTATGCCTCCCACATATTGATTTATGACTTTACCTGTAACCCCTGCGTCTATGAAATGTATAAAACCAAACAGTAACCCAACCACCACGAGTCCACTTGCTCAAGGTTTCTTGGGAGTGACTCCAGGCCATGTCCTCAAATTAGGCTCAGAATAAACCTCTTTCGAATATTTCAGAGTTTGGATTTTTCCATCCACAGTTCCATGACTCCCTTTGTAGATTTGATTAATTTGCTAGACCACCTGAAAGAACTCAGGTAAACACTTATAGTTACTGGGTTATTATGATAGATATATTAAAAGATATACACAAACAGCCAGATTAAGAGACACATACAGCAAGGTATGGGGGAAGGGGTGCAGAGCTTTTGAGTCCTTGATAGGCTCACCACCTTCCAGAAACTACCATGTGTTCAGCTGTCTGGAAGCTCTCCAAACCCTGTCCTTTTTTTTTTTTTTAATTCAAGTTTCATTTCATGGGCATAACTAATCTAACAATAGGCCATTTTCAATCATCTTAACCTTCAGCCCAAAGGTTGGGGATGAGACTGAAAATTCCATCCCTCTAAGCACATGGCTGCTTCCCCTGTCAACAAGTCTCCCATCCAGTGGTTTCTAGGGGCTTTGCAAAACAAACCACACAGGAACATAAGCTAAGGTGGATTTGAAAGACTTATTGTAAATAACAAAAGACTGTCTTTAAATCGCAGAACATGTAAATATGTGGAAATCCATACCATGCTCGTGGATCGGAAGAATCAACATTGTTAAAATGTCTGTACTTCCCAAAGTGATCTACAGATTCAATGCAATCCCTATTAAATTACCAACATCATTTTTCACAGATGTAGAAAAAATAATTTTACGCTTTGTATGGAACCAGAGAAGACCCCATTTAGCAAGAGAAATTTTAAGCAATAAAAACAAAATGGGAGGTATTAATTTGCCAGACTTCAAAGTATACTACAAGGCTGTGATTATTAAAACTGCTTGGTATTGGCACAAGTGCAGGGACACAGACCAGTGGAACAGAACAGAAAATCCAAATATAAAACCGTCCTCATGTAGCCATCTGATCTTTGACAAAGCAGACAAAAACATACTATGGGGAAAAGATTCCTTACTCAATAAATGGTGCTGGGAAAACTGGATAACCACATGTAGAAGTCTGAAACAGGACCCACAGCTTTCACCTCTCACAAAAATTAAATCACGGTGGTTAACAGACTTAAACCTCAGGAGTGAAACTATTAGAATTCTAGAAGAAAATGTAGGAAAGACTCTTACAGACATTGGCCTAGGCAAAGAATTTATGAAGAAGACCCCAAAGGCAATCACAGCAACAGCAAAAATAAATAAATGGGACCTGATTAAATTAAAAAGCTTCTGCACAGCCAAAGAAACAATCACGAGAATAAACAGACAACCCACAGAATGGGAAAAAATTTTCACATACTACACAACAGATAAAGGACTGATAACAAGAATCTATTTAGAACTCAGGAAAATCAGTATGAAAAAATCAAACAACCCTATCAAAAAG
>CM052445.1:64782460-64803363 GCA_028533085.1 Varecia variegata | reverse complement strand
AAAAAAAAAAAAAAAAAAAAGAAATTCAGTACCTATTTTGACATTTGTGATTAACTTCAAGTTGTATTGTGATGACTTCATTCAGTTTTTTTGTCTGGTATACTACATCATGGAAACACATTGAAAGCTTTCTATTCTTGTATGTTTGGCATCAGTTTCTAGAACCTGGAAATTACATCATTTTAATGTCTGGTACAAATAGAATATGTATACTCCATTAAAGATCTCTTACTAGTGTACTGTGCTTTAAAGTCATGACAACTAAACCTTTCTCTTTGTGGTTATATTGATATGATATATAGTTTTCATTCATTTTAGTTTGCTTTTAGTGATGTTGTGTCTGCGTCCATTGGCTCCTAATATTAATTTGTCCTATTATAGTTCATGCTAATTTTATTCACTTGGTTAAGGTTCTGTCTGATAAATTTTTCCACTGTAGAGTTAATTATTTTTCTCTTAACTACTAATAGGTAACGTGAGGATTTACCAACTGATGTGCATAAACTATCACATTTATTCTGGCAGCTCCCTTTCTGTTTAGATTTTCTTTGCACATAGCTTGCTTTGGAAAATGAAGGCACTCATATTTATTTTCCAGTCAGATGAACTGGAGTAAAGCCAGGCTCTGCCACTTACTGGACGTTTGAAAGACATTCCTCTTGGACCAGAAGCATTGACATCACTAGTGAGCTTGTTAGAAATTCAGGTCTCACTCCGTATCTCCTGAATCAAAATCTGCTTTGTCGTACACATTAAAGTTTGAGAGGTACCTTTTACCTCAGCATGACTTTTCCATCTGAAGTATATACACAACTTATCCTGCATGATGTAATGTAGAACTTAAAAATGTAAATGTCTGTTTTAGTGCCTTGAATTTTATACTGTATCATCCAGAAAACTATAGTACCTACACTGGATTTGTTGATCTTATGTCCGTTTCATTCCTCAGAGTTACGGAATACATTACAGAATATTTTTGTGTTAAAAATTGTCCTTTTGAACAATTCCAGTCACTCATATAATTAAGAAACTGTTATCTTCCCTCTCTCATTTCACCTGGAGCCAAATTAAGAACTCTTCCCATAGCCACTTTGCAAATATGTGTTTTTCTTTCAGGGACTGTTGACATTTAGGGATGTGACCATAGAATTTTCTCCAGAAGAGTGGGCATGCCTGGGCACTGTTCAGCGGAATTTGTATAGAGATGTGATGTTGGAGAACTACAGAAACCTGGTCTCCCTCGGTGAGGATAACTTCAATACACAATTTCTATTCCACACTTAAGGATTTCATATCCTTCCTTTGTAGGAAGTTTTCTGGGAGTTTCTGCTTTATATGAATTAATTTTAGATCTTTGTTTCCAAGGAAATCTTGGGGATTTGTTGTATAGGAAAAATCTTCAAGATGTTTTATCTTGACTTTAATCTTACCCATTCTTGAGCTGATCTGTATCCTTCATTCTAGATTAGTGATAATTTCAGAAATTTAGTGACATAAAATATTATCTACACCTTAAAATTAAATTTTCACCATCAGTTTTTGATTCACTAGTGCTGGGTACTAGAGGTAATAACCCACACATTTTATTTTCTTTTATTTAATTTTGTTTTATTTTGCTTTTGTGACAGAGTCTTGCTCTGTCACCCTGGCTAGAGTGCAGTGGCGTCACACCATAGCTTGCTGCAACCTCAGACTCTTGGGATCAAGTGATCCCCCTGCTTCACCCTCACTAGTTGCTGGGACTATAGTTGTTTGCTACCATGCCTGGCTAATTTTTTAAATTTTAGTAGGGATGGGGTCTCGCTTTTGCTCAGGCTGGTCTCAAACTGCTGACCTCAAGTGATTATCTTACCTTGGCCTCACAGAGTGCTAGGATTACAGGTTTGAGCCAACACACCTGGCCAAGACCCACAAATTTTAAATGTTTCCTAAATATTCTAAAGTTTCCATCAGGGAATGGTACTTTTTGATTAATTTTCTAAAATCTTATATAATGTTCTCTCTTTTCTACTGAGCACAATACTAGGTTGGTAATTGAAGAATCCTAGCATGAGTGATATCATTTTTTCTCTCTTAAAACAGGTCTTGCTGTCTTTAAGCCAGACCTGATCACCTGTCTGGAGCAAAGGAAAGGGCTCTGGAATGTGAAGAGACATGAGACTGTAGCAGAACACCCAGGTAGGTGGGAGTGAATGAAGCAGATGACACAGGTGAGAGGTCAAGGAGAAAGCCAGACTTCAAATTGTGGTTTTGGCAGTTCTGCTCCAAAGGAAATGGTTTCTGAGCAGCCTGTGTTTCTTTCTCTTAATCTCAGATATGGGCATCTCTGGCCTTTGTTCTTAAATTATCTAAGGGCTTGACTTAGTGATCTTCAGTGATGTTCCTTCACATTTACAGTGAGTGTCAGAGTCCTTTTCATGGCCAATAAGGGACCACAGGATGTGACTGCTCTTCCATTGCTTTTCAAGAGATGGGAATATTGGTGTATTTCTGAGGAACTCTATGACAAACTATTTTTTAATTTCCCTTTTTGCATCATATCTGAAAATGTCTTAATGTAGTGGTGGTATTGGTATTTGCTTCAGAAATCCAGTAACACCACAAGCAAATGTGTTTTCTTCTTTATTGTTTCATGTCCTATGGAAGTGTTAAATGTGATTCTATAGAAATTCATACTCAGTAATATTATCAGAACACTAAGTATCTCCATAAATAAAATCTACTGTTATTTTACTTCTAAATTCTGTTTTAGTGTGGACTGTGATTAATAATAAACTCTACACACCCCAATTCCTCAACTTTAATATAGTTTATATCTACTCCCTACATTTCTTAAATATTGTATGTCATTGGGCACCTTAGACTATTGCTCAGCCTCAACTTCTGCATTTGACTTTTTTTTTTCCCAATTTTAAATAATCTTTATCATCTTCTTTATTTCTCAATAACTATCATTTTGTAATTTTCTCTTGTTTAGTATGAAGATTACTGGGACTGTGTCATTCATATATATGTATACACATTTATATGTATAGACATTTATATATATGTCTGTGATATGGACTTTCTTCACAAATAAAAGTTGTACAACTATACAATTACTCTATACAATGTAATGACTTGATATGTGTGTCCCTTGTGAAATGATTGGTACATTCAAGTTAATGGACATATCTAACACTTCACAGTTTGTTGGTAGTCAGAACACTTAAGGTCTACTGTCACAGCAGATTTTTAAGATAAAAACCATTATTATTAGCTATAGTCACAATGCTATACATTAGGTCCACAAAACTTATTCATCATATTATATAAATGAATGTTTGTACCTTTTGAACAATATCTCCTCATTTTCCCTACCTCAGGCCCTGGCAACCACCTTTGCACCTTCTGCTTCTATGAGTACAACCTTTTTAGATTCCCCGTATAAGGGAGATCATGCAATATTTATTTGTCTGTACCTGACTTATTTCAGCTAGTGCAATGTCCTCCCTGTCCATCTATGTTGTTGAAATGGTTAAATAATATTTTTATAACCAAATAATATTCTATTGTGAATGTATACCACGTTTTCTTTGTCCATTCAGCATTCACAAACATTTAAGTTGTTTTCATTTATTGGCAACTTTGAATAATTCTGGAATGAACTTGGGAGTGCATATATTTTTTTGAGATGCTGATTTTATTTCCTTTGATTATATGCACAGAAGGGGGGTTGCTGAGTTGTATGGTAATTCTATTGTTTTTTATTATTTATTTTTTAAAGATCCTCCACACTTGCTTTAAAAGTGAATCTACCAATTTTCAACTCACCAACAGTGATTTCTTTTTCTTCACATCATTGTCAAAACTTGTTTTCTTTTTTATATTAGCCATCCTAACAACTATGGATGAACTGATATCTCATCATGATTTTGATTTGTAATTCCCTGATAACTGGTGATGTTGAGCACCTTTTCATATACCTGTGGGCCACTTGTATGTCTTCATTGGGAAAATAGCAGTTCAGTCTTAAGCCTATTTTTCAACCAGTTATTACAGTCATTATTATTGTTTTTGCCTTTGATTTATGTTTCTTATATAATTTGGATATTAACCTCTTATCAGACACATGGTTTACAAATGTTTTCTCCCATCCTATAAATATTTTATTGTTTGCTGTGCAAAAGCATTTTAATTTGATGGAGTCCAACTTGTTTATCTTTCTTTTTGTTTTTATACTTTTGGTGCCATTTTCAAAAAATCCATTACCAATATCAATATCAAGAAGGTTTTTCATATGTTTTCTTTTCAGATTCTCAAGGATTCATATGTTACACAAGTCTTTATTTTATTTTGTGTTAATTTGGGGACATGGTGTAAGATAAATGGTCCAATTTTATTCTTTTGATTGTGGATATCCAGCTTTTCTATCACCAATAATTGGAGAGACCATAATTTGTGCATTGTGTATTCTTGTTTTGTCTGTCAAAGATTAGTTGACCTTGTAAATGTGGGTTGATTTCTGGGCTCTCTATTCTGTTCCATTGGTGTTGTATCATTTTTAATATATATACCATTCTGTTTTTATTGCTATAGTTTTGAAATATAGTTCAACATCAGAAAATATGATGCTTTCAGCTTTGTTTTTCCTCAAGATTATTACTTCAGCTATTCAAAGTCTGTTGTAGTTTGACCAGGCATAGTAGCTCATGGCTATAATCCTAGCACTCTGGGAAGCTGAGGTGAGAGATCGCTTAAGGTCAGGAGTTCCAGACCAGCATGAGCAAGAGTCAGACCCCATCTCTACTAAAAATAGAAAAGATTAGCCAGATGACTGAAAATATTAATAGAAAAAAAAAAGTGAGGCACGGTGGTGCATGCCTATAGTCCCAGCTACTCGGGAGACTGAGGCAGGAGGATTGCTTGAGCCCAGGAGTTTGAGGATGCTGTGAGATGGGCTGACGCCATGACACTCTAGCCTGGGCAACAGAGCAAGACTGTTTCTAGAAAAAAAAAAAAAAAAAGAAGAAGAAGAAGAAAAGAAAACAAAATCTATTGAAGTTCCATAAAAATGTTAACACTGTGTTTTTTATATTTATAGAAAATGCCATTAAAATTTTGATAGGGAGTTGATTGAATCTATAGAACACATTGAATTACATGGCACTTTAAAAGTATTTATTCTTGCAACCCATAAACATGGGATATTTTTACATTTATTGGTGTCTTTTTCAATTTCTCTCACCAATTTCTTATATTCTTTCAGTGTAAAGCTTTTTCATCCTGGTAAAATGTAGTGCTAAAAATTAATATTTTGGTATTATTGTACATGAGATTGATTTTTTATTTGTTGTTAATATATGGATTCACTGATATTTGTATGCTAATTTAATATTTTGCTCACCTGCACTTCATCCGAGTGCATATTTTAGTTTAAACAGTTTTTTCATGTACTATTTATAGTTTTCTATACATAAGATCATGTCATCTGCAAACAGTGACAATTTTACTTCTTTCTTTATTTGAACAGCTTTTTTTTTTTTTTTCATTTTCTTTCCTAACAGTTCTGCCTAGGATGTCCAATACTGTGTTAAAATAGAGGCATTGAAAATGGGTATAATATAAACTTGCATTGTTATCTGTGCATTTGAAGGAGCACACACCTCTTCTAGATTTATAAGCCAGTTTTAGCAGGTAAAGATCTTCATTTTGGGGTACCAGGCTTCTGGGGTCTCCTCTGGGTTTGCAGATCAGAGGGGTTGTAACTGGGTTACAAGTCTGCTCTGGGTATGCAGTTAGGTCTGCCTTGAGTGTGGGCCTGTTACCAGGGGCTTGGGTAGTTGTGAATTTTGTCTTATTCATGAGCAAGCTGGATTGCCTTCATGACTTTGATCTGTAGGGCAGGGACTTGCAGCTGGCTCTGCCTAGGGTGGACCTGACATCAGGTGTATGGATGAGTGTGGCTCCCACTGGGAAATTTTCTCCATTTCACTGCATAGGTCCTTGGGTGGGCAGAACTGGGCAATAACTGTGTCTAAGAGGGCTGGAACTGGGTCACAGAACTGCTTCAGAGACAGACCACAGTGAGTACCAACTTGTGCAGGGTTGTCTCCATGACCACAAGTGGGCATCTCTCCCCAGTTCTCTTGATAGGCAAGACTACCACCAGATCATGGCTGGGAGAAGTTGGAGATGCCTACATGGTCACTTCAGAATTCTCAGTGGGACCAAGTTGAGTGGGCCATTTCCTGGTCTGTAGGCAAGAACAGGGGTCTTCAAGTTTGCCACCTGAATTAGGACCTGTCTTCTTAAAATTACCTTCCTTGTTCTATGGCTTTGGCAGCTTTGGAATCCTCCCTGGATCCCAAAGCTCTCATAAAAGCACTTTTTTTTTAGATAGGGTCTCACTATATCACGCAGGCTAGTTGTAAACTGCTAGATTGGAGTGATTTTCTTACTTTGGCCTCTTAGTAGCTAAGAGTACCAGCATGAGCCACTGTGCTGGGCTGTCATATAAAGGTACTTTTTTCCATGTATGGCTGCAAAATGTTTGTTGCTGCAGGGATATAATGAAGCAGGGGACTTCATATTCCACCATCTTGCTAATTTCACATTCTCTATGTATTTTCACTTTCTGTTTTGTTCTATATCAAAGTTTTTATAATTTTAAATTCAAATATTCAGAACAATATACTAGAATTTCACATCATGCAAGAAGTAAATTAGATAATTAGTAGGCATCTCATATTTACTAAAATTTTCACTTGAAAGTTTAAGTTTACTGTAGGCAAAAGGGAATCATTAGAATTGTCATCCACTTTCCTTAATTTTTCAGTTGCTAGTGGCTCCCTCTGGTATTTTTCCTAAGTGTATAAGTGAGCTCTCTGCTAGATAATAATCTTTAGTCCTGGGGATCAATAATCCTTTCCTACTTGGATAGTTGTTATTTATTATTGACAAGCTTTATGCCCTAAATCTAGTAGTTACAAAAGGTATGGCTGCAGAATATAGGTGAGTCAAAAGAAAATTTAAACTATCATGTTTGCCACCTTTCAGTCTTACGTCTTTGTGAAGACTAACCGTAACCTACGCTTTTCTCTTTTCTAAACTTCTATTGTAATTATAGTTCAACCTCAGAAAGGTGAACATTTACATGTTCTCTAATTATCTCATCTATAGTGTGTCTTCTAACTGGATAAAACAAGTAAGAATCAGATCTTATATTTAAAAATATTTCCAACTTTGATTAAGGACTCAATTAATAATTGTTGGTATATAAAGTCAAGGAAGTAGACTTCTGGAAAAGATTGTAAAACATACACATACAGGGTACAATAATCAAGTGTGGATGTTCACAGAAAAGGTCATTTTATCTTTTCTGAAAAATGGTTAAAGATAAAATTCTTTTTTATCCTTTCCATTTATTCTTGGCAAATAATGCCAAAGTGCATCATTTTTAAAAGCAATTGGTAATCAGCCTCCCAAAATAATGACATAAATAAGAATTTGTAGGCATAGTACAAATCCCACAAGTTTTCTCTCAACTACACTCCTTAGATTTAAGAAAACAAAACTTATGATAATTTACAAAGCAAAACAATGGGAAGCCAATCGGTTGGGTAAATTGATTCCTCTATTGTAGGAGAACATACTGTGGAAATAAAAATAGCATGGACTCTGGGTTCCAATTCTGATTTGCCACTTACTAACTGTGACATCCTCAACAAGTTCTCTACACTTGTTTTATTCCTTATCAATAAAATGGGGAAAATATACATTTTGTAGGGTTTTTAGAAAGATTAAAGGAGAAAATGCACATAAAGCACCTAGCACATGGAAGTTACTTAAAATTAGTTTCCTGTTCTTCCCTCATTGGACACTGTTCTTTCTCTTCTCTTCTTCCTTTCTAAATCAAATTCAAAAAAAATATGCCTCTTATTTTCCCCCCACTAGTTTTCATTCTATCTCCCTGTATTTTTCTTATCACTCTCTACGTCTACCTTGTTCTTTTCATCCCTATCTTTTAAACTCTCTTCCAAGCTGTTTACAGCACCCATAAGGAATGATTTTTAACTAACCTTACTGATTTCATTTAATCTATTCAATAAAACCTCTCGTCCAAAAAGCAAAGGAACCTGCAGAAGAAATAAGGCAAACTGGAAGAAGTATACTCCATAAGTGGATTAAATTCTGGATCAAAGCAATACTTCTTATATACTCTTCCCTTGTACTCCTCCCCATGGACCTCTATATCAACCTCAAGATAATTATACTCCTGCCTCAAAATAAAACAAAATCCTTACCTTTGTACCCTAAACATCCCTGTTGTATCTAAGTTGGATGAAAGTATCATGTTGTGTCTTGAATCACTTTATATATATTTAATCATCTCAAGTTGATTAAATATATATAATTATGTATATTTATATATATAACAGTAACCCAAGTTGAAAAAGTCACTTTGGTTTCTCATAGATGAATATGGAAGTGCCGAGGAAAGCAAAAAGAACTATATTCTCATTAATGAACATGTTGTCTCAGATTTTCTTGATATGTTTTTATCAAGAGAAGGTAGTAGGCAAGAGAATGAAATATAGAGAACTATAGGAAAAATTTTTGACTTCACATTTTTTCTCCACTGGGCTTCAGCTGTGATTTTGCTGGGAGTGAAGTCGGATGCCTTCAGAGCACAAAAATGAGCATAACCTTATTAACAATGTGCCTGTCTTAATTTTTAGATTTCTGAGATGTCCATTGCCAACAAATTTTTCACCCTCCAGTGCACCTTTGATAGTATACAGCTCTATTCCTCAAATAGCAAGTATGTTATCCAAGTTCAGAGATACAATTGAGGAATTAACATGAAAACCATGTTTCCTCAATAAATCAGAAACTGTTAATTAAGCCTCTGGAGCCTATGAAAAGACACCAAAGTGGTATTGCTTCAGTCACCAATCTAAAGAGAGAACTTTGACTCAAGGTATAAGTGAAACTAATTATGTAAATATATTTATAAATATTTATACAGTTACATACTTACACATAAGCACTTACACAGACTTAGAAAAAAATATAAGAACATTAAATCAAAAGAACTCACTGAAGAATAAACAGGATTTTCTGTGATCTTCTTGAAGAAATTAACAACTCATTCTTTAGGGAGGATCCCTCAAAATCCAGCCATTAGAAACCATATTCTGTAATTGTGTACAAGCAACACGTAGATTCTTTCCCCACTCCATTCCCTAGTTGCCAAGAGAGGAATCTTAAAGTAGATGGGAACTTAAAGGTCTCTGTGCAGTAGCAATTTATGTTCCTCAAGTAGAAGATTCAACCTAAATCCCCAATTGACAAAATAGGTCCATTCCATATTATGATTTTACAACAAGTTAAAGTTCTGATTTTGTCACCAGAATTATTACTACCCCTTCAGAGGACTCTATTTTAAGCACAAAATAAGAAATGGGCATATATATAGTGAAACTGGTATGTAAATAGTATTATACAGATTCAAGGTGGCCTCTTCTAGAAAATACTGAAAAAACTTTTCACTAACTACAATTTGAATGTGGCTTTTGTTGGCAAAAGAAACTCACAACATCTGAATATTATTGGTAATCTCCACAAACCCCCTTAATTATGTTTTCTTATGAATTGAGTTTAAAGATCTTGCCCTCAGAGAGGCTTTCAGTTTTGATACCTTTTAAAAGAAAACACCATTTTTTCAGGAATTATGCTCATTCAGTCAACAGGGACTTTTAGAGACTATTCCAACCAGGAGGAAAGAGTGAATCATTATTTCTAACCAAAGGCACTTGGTTAGCAACTCTTAGCTGTACATTTTCTTTTTCCCCAGGGGCATATCTAGTATGCCTTAAAGAACATAGGACAATCAATAACCAGAGTGGTTACAATTATAAGCCACTGCTGTGCATGATTATTGACCAGCTGCCTTCCTGTGGATCACTGGACCCAGACAGTGGAGGGGTCAAAGGAGCTAATATATCGTCCTGGCAGAACAGCAAGCACCTTCCTTTTCTGGTCACCACAGTTTGCTCACTAGATGTTCATTGTAGGACCAGCAGGGTCAATATAGGTAATAGAGTAATAGTAAAGAAAACTGTCTCAGGCTAGGACACTGAAAGCTACCCATGCTACACACTCCACATTTAACACTCATTCTGCCAATAACAGATGCCATGGAAATAATTCTTACAGCTGGGAAGATGGGAATCCTTTAAAAAAATTAAATATGATTAATAATGATAAAGGATGCTTTTTCTGTGTAAACCAAAGCCTAGATATTTTGTTATATGATACTTCCTACATGAAGAACAAAAGAAAACAAAATGTTAGAGAATTTCTTCTCCCTTCTGAAAATGGGAACTTAGAAAAAAGCAGTTTGTCCATATGCTGAATTTAGCCATTCCTGTGCCAAAGGAGTCTGAAGAGTAACATTGGATCCCCAAGAAGTGCTGTGCAAGAGACCACTTATTGGAACACACATTTCCTGCTGATAGTTCTAGGAGAGATCTTATCCTTACACTTCTACACTTCTATTTGGTCACCATATTAGGAAAGAAAAAAGTAAGCTGGGGTGGGGGAAGAAAAGAGAAAAGAAAAAAAAAAGGTAGAAAGAGACTGATCATAGGAGAGAACAAGAAATAAAGAAGGCAGGTGACTTGTCTGCCCAACTTTGGCTCTATGGTCCTATGAGCAATGATATGGTATCACAGGAAAAGGGGAAAAAAAGGGGTAAGCTGAGAGAGTTCAGGCCATGGTGTTAATTTCTTTCCTGTACAGAGAGTCTTTTAAGGGCAAAGGTCTGCCTCTTATAAGATAATGTCATAGTCCAGATGAGATAGTTTCCTTGGAGGGAAGTTGGTGAGAAGTTCAACATGTTCATTGGGATAACCTTTACACTGGACATGCTTCACCAAAGCTAGCAGTTTAGCTTTCTCTGGATGAATGGTGTCTTCCCTTTTTTGATCTGGATACCACAACATCAACTGTGCTTTTGGTGCATTTACATCTACCCCCTTCCGCTCTATTCCATATGATGTTTCAGGTGACATCGCTAGTATATCTGAATCCACAACTGATAATGCTTGGTGGTTTGTGGCTGTTCCAGGCTCAGTTCTGGCAGGGGGCTGAGTTAATGGCCTTCTGTTCTCTTTTTGGTGCCCCAAATCTTTATGGGGAGACTTTCTGGACTTGGCAAGGTTTTCTACGTTATCTTCATTGAAACCACAAACAGATATGAATTCCTCATTGCCATAGAAAAAGTTCAGATTCAGATTCTTCATCAGAGTGGCTACCCTGTTTTGTCTGTATTGAATCAAAATGTGTCTCTTGCAAGGAGCCTCTGACAGAAGCTTCTAGCTGGCTGTCTTCACTTGCATCTATAAGACTGTCTGAATGGGCACATTTTGGGGGAGACTGCTAGAAAGTCTATCCAGTTGCCCGTGTTGACCTAGAAATCCTGTCACTTGGTCCAAGAAAAAAGATATATCTAATTGGTGCCACTCTACTAGCTTCTGACTTGTCCGTGCGTACAATATGGAAACGGTAAATCCCCTAGTTTATACAACTGTATGTATTACATCTCTGGGCTTCTTTACTGTCATGAAGCCACTATCCTGGCTGATTTTCAATGGTTGTTTTGTCTTGTATGGGTGAGTAGTCATGGAAATAGTCTTAAATTTACCATGTATCAATATGTGTTGAGGAATCTATATTATCCTGGTGTGAGAGAAGCTCTTTTGTGATTTGAATGTAATTTTTGAAAAGCTTGACAACTATTTTAGTTATTCTTTTAAAAAAGTTTAATTGGTAAAACATATAAAACTTACCATCTTTAGTTTATTAACATGTACATTTCAGTAGTAGTAAGTATATTTACATTGTTATGCACAAGATCTCTAGAAATTTACATCTTGCAAAACTAAAACTAAACACCTATAAGTAACAACTGCCCATTTTACCCTCTCTCCAGCCCTTGACAAACTTCATTCTACTTTCTATATCTATGAGTTTGACTACTTAAGATACATCATATTAAGTGTAATCATACACTATCTAACATTGTTACTGGCTTATTTCAGTTAACATAATAGCCTCAAGGTTTGCTTTTATCATAGAATGTGCCAAGAGTTTCCTTTTTTTTTTTTTTTTTTTTTTTCGGTGGTTTTTTAAGACAGGAGGCAGGTTCTCATTCTCATGCTTGGGGTAGAGTGCAGTGTGTCATCATAGCTCACTGCAGCTTCAAACACCTGGGCTCAAGTGGTTTTCTTTCCTCAGCCTCCTGAGTTTCACATGGCTATGCTTAGCTAATTTTTCTATTTTTTTTGTAAAGACAGGGTCTCACTATGTTGCTCAGGCTGGCCCTCAAACAATTCTCCTGCCTTGGCCTCTCAAAGGGCCAGGATTACAGGCATGAGCCACTGCACCTGGCCTAAAATTTTCTTTTTGGATGCTAAATAATATTGCATTGTCTATATACCATATTTTTTTAATGTGTGCATCAATTGAAGGCCATCTGGGTTGCTTATGCCTCTTGGCTTTTGTGAATAATGCTGAAATGAACATGGGTGCACACGTACCACTTCCAGGTTCTGCATTGCATACTTTGGATAGATACCCAGAAATGGGATTTTTCTATTATATACTAATTTTTATTTTTAATTATTTAAGGAACCCTTATACATTTTTCAAAGTGTCTGCCTTATTTTTCAACACCAATATTGTAAAAGGGTTTCAATTTCTACACATCTTTGACAAGGTTTTTATATTGCCCATTCTGAATGTGAGGTGATATTTCAATGTGATTTTGCTTTGCATTTCTCTAAAAATCATTAATTTTGGGTATCCTTTCAAATGTTTGATGGCCATTTGTATATCTTCTTTGGAAAACTATCAGTTAAATTCTTTGTCCATTTTTTGATCAAGTATTGACTTTTTATTGTTGAATTTTCAGATTTGTTTATATTAATATATTCTGATTATTAACTCCTGTAATATGCATGTTTTACAAATATTTTTACCCGTTTAGTATGTGGCATGCTCTCTCCAATAAATCTTTCCTTTGATGTATAAAAATTCTGAAATTTGCTGAAGTCTCATTGTTCTCTTGTTTTCTTTGTTGCTTTTGCATTTGATTTGATATCCAAGAAAACAGTGCCAATACTAATGTCATGATCTTTTTTCCTATATAATTCTTCTAAGGGTTTTATTAGTTATGTTTCTTCTATGTATTTAATCTATTTAAATTTTTTTTATATCACAAGGGATTGATCCAACTTTACTTTTTATGTAGATAATCCAGTTTTCAACACCATTTGTTGAAGAGACTCTCCTTTCCCCATTGTGTGGTCATGGCCAGCTTGTGGAAAATCATTTGATCATATACACAAGGATTTATTTATGGGCTCTCTATTCTTTTCCTTGATCTACTTATCTGTCTTAGTGCCAGTACCACATTGCTTTTATTTTTGTAGCTTTGTAATATGTTTTGAAATCAGGAAGTGTATTGTCTCTGTTTTCTTCTTTTGAAAGGGTATTTGGCTAGTCATAGTTGCTAAACAAATTTTAGGATTTTGTTTTTTATGTTTCCAAAAAATGTACCAATGGGATTTTGATAACATTGAATTTGTCCATCACTATGGGTAGTAGTGACATCTTAATAATATCAGATCATCTGATCCCTGGGCTAGAATATGTTCAAGAGTGTGTTTAATTTCCACATCTTTTTGGATTTGTCAGTTTTTCTTCTGCTTTTTATTTCTGGTTTTATTTCATTTGGGTCAGAAAAGATACACTGTATGATTTCAGTCATCTCAAATTTGGTTAGACTTATTATGGGTCCTAACAGAAGGCACCAGGTATAATTGAAAATATTATACATTTTGCTGCTTTCCACTGGAGAGTTCTGTACATGTCTGTTGGGTCTAATTTGTGTGTAATGTTCAGGTTTTCTATTTTCTTATTGATCTGGTATCTGATTTTTCTATTTATTATTGAAAGTGGAGTCTTAAAGTAAACAGTGACCCTGTTGCTGTGTATTTCTTGCTTCATTGCTGCCAATATTTGTTTCATATATTTGGAATCCCTGATATTGTATATACATGTAATGTACATATTATACACCGTAAATTATATAACATATGTGTTTATATGTTTTTATATATATAGCATACATACTATATGTGTTATATTACATATATTACTGTTACAGATTCCTGGTAAGTGGACCTATGCTGTCATTTTTTAACATCGATTTTTTTTTTTTCCTCATGACACTTTTGACCTAAAGTGTATTTTGTCTAATATAAAGTGGGTGCCATTGCACCCACTTGTGGTTACTATTTGCTTGGTTTTTTTTTTTTTTCCATCCTTTATTTTCAGCCTACTTGACTCCTTAGAGCTAAAATAAATCTCTTGTGGACATAATATTGTAGAAATTCCATTATTCTTAATCCATTCAGCCATATTATCTTTAGATTTAAGTGTTTAATCCATTTAAAGTAGTTACTGAAAGAAATGAAGTTACTCTTCATGTCTTCTAGACATCCCTCATTTCTTCTCTTATATTCTTCATCTTTGTTTTGCTTATTTTGCAGTTAAGTGCTTTGGTTCCTCTCTCCTTTCTCATTTTCTTTAGCATAACTTTTTTTTTTTTTTTTTTTTTTTTGAGACAGAGTCTTGCTCTGTCACTCCAGGCAGGATGCATAGAATGCAGTGGTATCATCATAGCTCACTGCACCCTCAAACTCCTGATATTATGTGATTCTCCCCCCTCAGACTCCCTAGTAGCTATGACTCCAAACACAACACAACACGTGGCTAAGTTTTCTATTTTTGGTAGAGATGGGGTCCTGCTCTTGCTGAGGCTGGTCTCAAACTCCTGAGCTCAATCAGTCTTCTCACCTCAGCCTTCCAGAGTGCTAGGATTACAGGCATGAGGTGCCACACCTGGCCATGACTTCTGTAGATAATTTCTTTCTGAAAACCTTGAGAAGTAAAGAGTACAGGTACATCTTACAGTTATAACAATATAGTTTTGTCTCATAACAAGTTAATTTGAATTTTATTGAAAAACCATCCCTCTTTATATCCCTCACTTTGTTATTAATGTGACAAATTATATCATTTTATATTGATCATGTAGTAATAGAGAACTTTTAGAAGATCTAAAATAATATGCTTGAATTTATATGTTTTATAAAAGCTGAATTAGATAATCAGTATGCACATCATATTTACTAAATTGATTGGTTTGTATGTTTCAGTTTACTGCATGTAAATCGCATTTCCATCCACTGAAATCAACCTTTATCTGCATGATAATATAATTTATTCCTAATTGTTCATTTTATGCATCAGTTTCACAACACATTTTACAATGTTGTTTCTGTATTTAGAAATGTAAGACTTTTCTTTGTTTCTGAAAACTAGATTGCTGTAGCCTTTCACTTTTGTGTAAGAAGAGTACCACTATACTAATAAGAAAGAAGTTTCTCTAGTATCATTTCAATGCCTAATGATTAAAATTTTCTCATCAATGCTTTTTATGAATGACAGTAATGTGTTTTGTGAAATGTTATTGCTCTAAAGTAGGCCACCTCACATCAGTCAACTAAGTGTTTAGGTTTATCTATCTATTATAATTTTGTGTGACAGTATTTGACTCTCTATACTTTAAGACATGATGGGCAAAAGTCAAAGATAAATCACGTATGTATCTATTGCCAATGTAATTTTCTTTGTGTTTGCTTGCTGGTATAAATATTACTCCTATTTTCTTTATGAATAGTATATTTTTTCTTGGTTTGTGGTCAATGGTTATTTTATCCTGTCTAGGTAAATAGTCATAAAATTATCTTAATTTCAAAATATATTTATTGGTGAATATATATTATCTTTGTGTGAAATGTTTGTGCGATTTGAAGAGAATTTTTAAATAGCTTCAAAAATCTATTTTTGGTATTATTTTTCATGTAAAAACACATAAAATTTAGAATCTTAAATATTTTAATTAGAGTTTAGTCGTGTTAAGTATATTGACATTGTTATGTAACACATATCTCTAGAATGTTTTTATCTTGCAAAGCTAAAACTCAATATACATAAAACAGTTACCTCTTTTCTGCATTTTCTGATCCTTTACCAACATTATTGTATTTTTCTTTTGTTTCGAAAGCTGTAACTACTTTAGATATTTTATATAACTGGATTCATGAAGTATCTGTTTTTGGAGGTGGATTGGCTAATTTCATTTAGCATGTCAAGATTTATCTTTGGCCAGGCACTGTGGCTCTCACCTGTAATCCTAGCATTCTGGGAGGCCAAGGCGGGAGGATTGCTTGAGGTCAGGAGTTCGAGACCAGCCTGAGCAAGAATGAGACCCCATCTCTACTAAAAATAGAAAAAATTAGCTGGGCATGGTGGCGCACGCCTGCAGTCCCAGCTACCCGGGAGGCCGAGGCAGGAGGATGGCTTGAGCCCAGGAGTTTGAGGTTGCTGTGAGCTAGGCTGATGCCACAGCACTCTAGCCCAGGCAAGAGAGTGAGACTCTGTCTCAAAAAAAAAAAATAAAAGGTTTATCTTTATAGTAGATGTTAGAAGATTTCCTGCTTTTTAAAAGCTAAGTAATACTCTGTTATTTTTACATCCCAAATTATACTTATCTGTTCGTTTTGTGAGGCAAGTTTGGGTTGTTTTCACCTATTGGTTTTTGTGAATAATGTTGTAATAAATATGGATGTGTAGATAAGTCTTCATTTGACCATACATGCAGGGGTTTTATGTCTGTCCTGCATTTTGTTTCATTGTTCTACGTTGTCTGCCTTCAAACTGCTTTGATTATTGTACCTTTGTAACATGTCTTGAAATCAGAAAGCGTGATGCCTCCAACATTGTTTCTTTTTTTGAAGGTCGTTGGCTCTTCATGGTACTTTGCCTTCCATATAATTTTTGAATTGCTTCTTCTTCGTTTGTATAATATGACATTGATAATTTTAAAGAGATTGCTTTGAATTTTTAGATGAATTTGGGCAGTATGGACATCTTCACAATATTCAGACTTCCAACCCTTGATTAAGACCATGCTCAAAAGTGTCCCATTTAATTTTCATTTATTTGTAGATGTTCTGGTTTTCCTTTTGTTATTGATTTCTAGTTTCATTCCATTTTGGTTATAAATAATAGTTTGTAAGATTTTAATTTTTAAAAATTTGTGAAGAATTGTTTTGTGGCCAACAGTTGTTCTATCCAGGGGAATTTTTTATGAGCTATTGAGAAGACTGTGTATTCTGTTGTTGTGTGGAGTGTTGTCCATATGTCTATTAGGTATAATTGTTGTATAGTGCTGTCATTTATTCCCTTATTAATATTATGTCTTACATTATTATTTGTTACTGAAAGTGAGGTTATTGAAATATCGTAGCATTATTATATTGCCATGTATTTCTTGCTTCTAGTCTGTCAATGTTTGCTTTATATATTTGGCAAGCCTGAATTTACACACACACACACACACACAATGTGCATATGTATATTTCACATTTTATATATATTACATATATAATATAGAAATAAATCATCGGTTCCCAGTGAATCAACACTTATTATTATTTAATATCCTTCTGTGTCTTTTGTGACAATTTTGACCTAAAGCATAGTTTATAAAGTAGGACAAGTTTTCCCTCAAAATACACTTTGCATAATTGTGACTTCCCCTGCTCTCATTTGATTAATATTTGCATGCAATATCTTTTTTTGTCCTGCCACTTGTAGTCCATTTTTGTTGTTTGATGTAAGGTGAGTCTGTTGGAGAGTATATAGTTGGAGCTGGTTTTTTTTTTTATTTTCCTAAATCCCTATCTTTATTCAATTTACATCTTTTGATTGTGAAGTTTAGTCCATGAATGTTTACATAATTTTTTGAAAGGGAAGGACTTACTATTGGCATTTTATTAAATGTTTTCTTTGATTCTTGTAGCTATTTTGCCCTCTCTTCCTGCCTTCCTTTGCGTCTCACTGATTTTTGTAGTTTTATACTTTGACTCCTTTCATATCATTTTAGTGTATCTCCATAATAGGTACTTTCATGGTGGTTACCATGGCAATTATACCAAGCTTATAGTTAAAACATCATATTTTAAAGTGGTAATAAATTAATTTTAGTTGCATTTAAAAATTTGTCCTCATTACATCTGTCCTCAATTTTGTTATTGATATCACAAGAATATATCTTGTTATATTCTATACCTATTAACAGTTTTAGTATTATTTTTCTGTTTTTGTTTTCAAATTTTATACCATGATTAAAAGTGTTTTCTGCACCATTATTTTAATACTACAGAATTGTACCTAGGTATGCTTGTATGTCCTTCCAAGAGATTTATTTATTTTCATATGTTTTTGTGTTGTTTTCTAGCATTTTTAAATTTTTAACGAAAGGGAGTCCCTTTGGCATTTCTTGTGGGGAAGGTCTAGTGGTAATAAAGTTTTTCAGCATCTAGTTGTCTTGATAAGTCTCTATTTTTCTTCACTTAGAAGGGCAGTTTTGTTGAATACAGTATTTCTAATTTGAAGTTTTCCTTTCAACGTTTTGACTATATCACCCAACTCTTTTTCTGGCATACAAGCATTCTATTGAAAAACTCACTAATAATCTCACAGGAGCATGCTTATAGATGACACATCACTTTTCTCTTGCTGCTTTGAAGATTCTCTTCTTTCATGTGACTTTCATCACTTTCCTTATAATATGTCTTGTTAGAGCTCACTTTGTGCTTAACCTAGCTGAAGTATACTAAGATTTTAGTTTTTAATGGCTTTTTTCTTATATTTGAGAATATCTCAGTCATTTTTTATTGTATTCTTCAGCTCCACAATGTATGTTTTCGATGATTTTATTTTTTGTGATATTGTCATTTTCCACATTTTATTTAGCTGTTTGTATTGTTCCCATTGGGCTCATTCAGCCTCATTCAGGTGCTTATTTTTAATATTTTCAGGTAATTTCTACGTCTCCATTCCTTTATGGCTGATTATTGCTTATTTATTTTGTTTCTTTAATTGGGCTATATTTCCCTGAAATTTTGTGTATATTGTAACCTTTAGTTGAGATTTGAGTATTAAAAAAAGCCACCTTTTGCAGACTTTATAAAGTCCCTTTGTCCTGGGGGATGCTGACACCAATTCACTTTACTAGAGATTTAAGGGATCTCAAATCCATTCTGAGGATTTTCTTTCTTTTTTTTTTTTTTTTTTGAGACAGAGTCTCACTCTGTTGCCTGGGCTAGAGTGCCATGGTGTCAGCCTAGCTCACAGCAACCTCAAACTCCTGGGCTCAAACAATCCTCCTGCCTCAGCCTCCCGACTAGCTGGGGCTACAGGCATGTGCCACCATGCCTGGCTAATTTTTTCTGTATATATTTTTAGTTGTCCATATAATTTCTTTCTATTTTTAGTAGAGACAGGATCTCCCTCTTGCTCAGGCTGGTCTCGAACTCCTGAGCTCAAACGATCCACCTGCCTCAGCCTTGCAGAGTGCTAGGATTACAGGCATGAGCGACTGTGCCCGGCCCGTTCTCAGGATTTTCTTTTGTGGAATTGTGTGTTTACTTTGTAGTTAAAGCACTGTTCCCAAATTTCATCTTAAGAGCCTGTCATCATTTGCTACACCTGTTCTCTGTTTGTGGTATTGAAGGCTCTCTGCTGTTGTAATGACTTTTTACCTTTGGTTTCAGTACACCCAGTCTGTCTTGAAACTATAGCACCATTCCTTTCAGCACTCTGGGTTATGGGACACAGAAACTGGGGTCCTTGGAAGGACCCCCAAAACCCAGAATGATGGACACAGGTAGTACTATTTTCTTTCTCTATTGAGGGAGAAGCTGGCAGTTGGGACTTTACTTCTATATACAACATGCTGTATTAAGGAGGAAAGGCCATGGTAGGCAAACATAACAAATATTTCTTCCGTTTCAATATGGCTCTTGGTGGTGTGCTCATCTGGTGTGTTGGAAATTCTTACCTGATTTTTAGAATTCCCACAAAAGCAATTTGGTCAGAATGGTTTGGTTACTTTTTTTTAACTAAAAGAGAATTAAAGTATATACATTGTATTATGATACCATTTGGATAATGTGCTTGGTATCATTTTAAATATTAAATTTATAATATATATTCATTAGATTGTAAAAAAAAAAGAAATAAGTGGGATAATTTGTTATTTTTGAAATTTCTTTCAGCTATGTCCTCTCATTCCACCCAAGACCATTTGCCAGAGCAAGGGATAAATGTTTCATTCCAAAATGTAGTACTAAGAAGATACGAAAACTATGGCCTTGAGAAATTAAGCTTAATGAAAGACTGGGAAATCATGAGTGAGTGTACGGAGCTGAAAGGATGTAATAAAGGACTTCACCAATATTCAACAACTACCCATGCTAAAATCTTCCAACGTAATAAGTGTTTGAAAGTCTTTAAAAAATTGTCAAATCTAAATAGACATAAGATGAGACATACTGTAGAGAAATCTGTTAAATGTAAAGAATATGGTGAAGCATTTAACCAATGCTCACACATTACTGAACATAAGAGAATTCATAATGGAGAGAAACATTACAGTTTTAAAGAATGTGACAAAATCTTTAAATCTTACTCAAGCAGTTCTAATCATAAGATAATTTTGACTGGTGAGAAATGGTATAAATGTGAAAATTATGGCAAAGCTTTTAACCATAGTTCAAACCTTTCTGCACATAAGAGAATTCATACTGGAGAGAAACCTTACAAATGTAAGGAATGTGGCAAAGCCTTTACCCAGTGCTCATACTTTACTGCACATAAGAGAATTCATACAGGAGAGAAACCCTACAAATGTGAAGAATGTGGCAAAGCCTTTTCCCGGT